>JAODGE020005365.1:0-36566 GCA_027574965.2 Ecitophya simulans
CGAGCATCAAGCCACATAAATCCGATATATACATATTTATATAATGAGGCGTATATCCTACGCGCTGAGTGAGTATACGGAGTAGACGAGCCAGTGATAGTGCATATCCCTTTCTCCTTCACCTCTCATCGAGTAGGTAGACAATCAGGCGGTTTCTTCTAGAATACTATATTTATTGCGATATATATATATATATTTTACACAATTAATTTGATTCTCTCCCAATCAGACTTCCCCGGATAGGCATACTGGGAGGTGGGCTACGCCGGCGAGCACCCACGTAGAGCAGCAGGAGGAAGGCGCCTACGCGTTCCCCATGCCTCTGCTTGTTGCGAGGTCGCTTCTTTGTTGAACATCCTCCCCCCTTTCCCTCCCCCACTTGAGGCATTGTGCGTTCATTCAGAGAGCGCATCAACACATAGAGTACATTTGCGTAAGAAGCCTCGATATAAATAGTTTTATTTATTGATTCTAAAGCATAAGTAATATAAAAAGCAACCGCAATCGCGGACAATAATCATAAAGAGTGTAAAAAAACACAGTACCGTGTTTCTCCCTTTAATTAAGAATCCGGATAGAAATCGGTGCCAGTAGGCGTGGGGACAAGTAGCATATATATATATATATACCTCACCCTCTCTTTCTCTCTTAGTCTTCTCTAATGGCAGGTGACGATGGACGCCCCGCAATGGCCCGCATTAGCGTGGCGGTTGCCACGGGGTCGCTGGCCTACCTGCTAGTTCGACTGTTCACTAGGGGCGCCCCAACACGAGCCAAGCTGACGGAGTCCGAGAACATCCTCACCGTCCTTCGCCGATTGAATGATGGCCCCTTTCGTTTTCACCGAACCTCGTCGAGCGGCACCAGGTGCGGTGGCGAGGGCGGAAGCACGGACAGCAACAGCGGCTCGGATGATTGGGAGCGTACTGAAAGCCAGCTTACAGAGAGTAGCACGCACGAAGTGCTCCCATTTGAGGTTAGCGGCGTGCAGCCGGATGCACGTGGCGCGACTCGTTCCTCGCCTTCCTCGATGGGCGGTGTCCATCGCCGCTCCTGTGGCCACCAGCGATGCCGTCGGGCCCGTGGGCCTCGCATGAGTACTCGCCCCTCCGTGGCGGACGTGACGCCGGGATCCTCCATCGTCATGCACACTGTCCCGACCAGCGAAACCCTCGGTACATTCAAATGCTGCTACCGTATGGGGGCCCACCGCGACGAGCACGACCTCGACACCGACTGCGACGACAATGACAGGGCGGATGACGACGGCAGCGATAAGAGAGGTGACGGAGGTCTAGGTGAGGCGCGCCACGGCGGGAGCGTAGTGGACGTCATACAGCGCAGCTCCTCCTGGCTGGTTCTTCGGGACCCCACGAACGACCATACTGACCGCGGCGATGGCGGAGGGGAGTGGTGCAGCTGTTGCCTTGACCCCGCGCAGCTGGCTGCGGATGCGGCAATGGCGGCGCACCTGGAGTGCAGCAATACACTCACTTCCTCTATCGGTTTAGCAGACCAGTGGAGGGTGCTGAGTGTCCTCGCGCGCGTGTATGTGACACCGTTTGCGCACGTCTCCCAGCGCTGTGTGTCGTGGGCATCAGCCCAGGGGGAGCGGGCGAGTCAGGTACTCACCACTGTCCGTACTCTCCCACGTCATCTCCCACGACTCTGGTCTTTTATCCCCAAACGAACGAAGCCATCGCCATCACCAGCGATAGGATCAGGAGCGGCAGCTCAGGGTGGCGCTTCAGGCGAAGGCTTCGGTGCGTCACCCGCACCCCTCCACTCCCCGACCAACTTGAATCGTCTTGTGGATGTGGAGCTGCGCCGGCTGGCCCCCGCGCCAGGCCACGTGCCCACTGTCGCCGTGCTGCGCGTCCCACTGGGCCACGACTGCATTGCAGACGCCGAGGACTTGTGGGCGGCGCTGCAGCTGGACTGCTCGGCGAAGGAGGATGGACTGATCGACGTTGTGATCATCGAGGAGCTCAAGGCGATGCCGTCGACCCTGGCGGGGGCGGCGGGGGCAGCACCTCCGTCATCGTCGCCGCCGGCGGCATCAGGCGGGAGTCGCGACGACGACAGGCCAAACTGTACACCTCCTCCTGAGGGCGCTGGCGGGGCTGCACAGCAAGGAGCGACCGAGGCCAGCAGGCGCCGCAGCTCACTGAAGCTTACCTTTGAGCTCTACCCAGCGCGGGATTTTTACAGCTACTGGTATCGTTCGCAGCTACTGCAGGTGAAGGATGAGGCGCTGCGCAGCTCCGTGGTGTCTGTGTACGGCGGCGACAGCGGTGACGAGACCGAGATCACCACCGACACCCTCCTAACCGGAGAGGCAGTGTGTGTTTCTCCACTCTCCCCACCTCACCGGAATCCGAGTGGACAAACACCCGTGTACATAACCCCAACCGCCTTTGGGACCTATTCTACATTCCCCTCCCCACGCCCAGTGACCGTAATGCTGTCGCCGATACACTCACGCGGTGGGCTTGGTGGCGCAGGGGCTCATCATCCTCGTCATCGCCAGGGCCCTGTTCTGGACAAGGCGATGACCATCCACATCACACGATTCCCTGGCCCTGAGGCGGCCGTCACCGGGGCGCCCACTTTTTCCCCGCTCCAACTCGGTCAGAGCACGCAGTCGCAGCCGCTGGGACAGCAGAACCCAGGGCCGTCCAGCAGCTCGCTGTGCATCTCCCCGATCACGGAGAACATCCTTGCGCAGCCGGCGGAGGCAGATGGAGCGGAGTGCAAGTGGCAGCGCTGCAGATACAAAACCAGCAGCGGTGGTGCAGGCCCCCACGCGCCCCCGCTGCTGGTGGAGCCGGAGCTGCATATTCGGTATCGTGTGACGCTACTCCGCCAGGGAGCGCGGACGAGGGCGGTGATGGCAGCACTGGAGGACATCCTGCGACGCACGCATGAGGTGTGCGAGGAGGTCACCATGAAGCGACTGCTAACGGAGACTCACGGTAGGAGGGGCGGGGGCGGCAGGGCTGTCGGTGGCTTCGCGGACTGCGCGGCAACGTACTCTATGGAGATGGGCTCTCCCTTTCTGTCCTCCGTCGTTTCCCCTGCCGCGACGATGCGGCGGGTGATGACGGAGTCAACGCTGCCAAGCATCCCTCAGCGACTGTGTGTACCGGCATGGGCCATGGCGGCATTCGTGCGCAGAGAGAGCATGCGAGAAACCCTCATGAAGGAGATGAAGGAGGCTGCCTTCCGTGTCTGTTCAATCCCGCTCCCAGACATGCGTGTGTACAGGGTGCTTCCCCCTGCAGTCCCACGATACGCCGCTGCCCACGCGCGCGGATTCAATCTCAGCCACTCTTGCGCAGAGGAGATTGTCAGTCAACAGCGCGCCCTCCAGCGTATTCTTATCGCCAAGGAGTCGCAGCGATGGAGACGTGAGCAGCGCCGCCTGCGGAAGGAGGGAGATAAAGGGGCGGGGCTGTTGCGCTCCTCCTCGAAGTGCGCTGGGAGCATTGTTGGCCGTTTGCGCGAGGCCTTTTCTCTTGGACGCCGCGGTGACGAGGGCAGTGAGACGGAACTGATGGATTCCGACGATGCTAGTACCGAGCTGGATGAGGGGAAGGAGGAGGGGGAGGCGTCGACAGTGATGAGCATTGTTGCGAGCAGCAGCGGCTCCGAGTTGGATGTGACGGTGTCCAGTATGACGATGCGCCCGCTCTACAATAGTCTCGCCACCCCACTCCAACCTCCCGTTGAACAGCCGCAATTGCAGCAGCAACAGCATGAACAACGCAACAGCGAGTCGAGCCCATCGCCGCACGTACCCGAACTTCCTGTTTCCACGCCGCCATCGGCACACGGGGTTACAGAGTCGATGACAGTGTCATCATCGCAGTCATTGCAGCCGCAGTTGTGTGGTGTGTCCAATGGTCAGGGCGGCGGCGGCGCGGCAATGATAGCAGTACCATCATCGCATCTACCGTTGCCACGGGCGCAGGGACGAGCGGAGGGCAGCCGTGCAATATCATTTAGCAACGGAGCGATGATAGCAATACCACCGCTCTCACCGCCGCCGCCTCCGCCTCCGCCTCCACCGACTTCATCATCGAGCCCCGGCACGACGATCACGTCTGCGAAGAAGCCTGCATGGACAGAGACGAACACTTCACGAAACTTCAACGTGAGCGTCAACGCAACAACCGGGAGTGGTATCACCCCTACGACTTCGATGTCGAGTCCCACCCCTGCGAACCTCACCAACACCCCCTCCACCATGAGTACTGGCAACTCGCACCATAGCCCGCTGAACGGCAGTTTGAGCAGCAGTGGGGGTGGCGGTTTCTGCAGGCAACCCTCGGCCCGGTCAGAGGTACCCCCCCGCCCCCAGTCGCCCGGCATCGTCGGTCTCAGTGCCAGCGGCGATGCCCGTCAGCGGTGCTATCCGACGTTGCCCTCGCGGTATCTCAGGCCACGCGAGGGCAACGTCGCGGCGGCGATGGTGTCCGGCAATGGGAGCATGGAGGGTGCCTTTTCCTCCCTCACCTCTCTGCCACCCGCACCGAGCAGCAGCATGTACGGCACCTTCGATGCCTACTTTGGACACACGATGCTGGTGCCGTGCGGGGCACGCGGTGGCGGGAGGAAGGCAGCGCATGAATCGCAGAGGGACCGCGTGTCCTCCACGGCCCTGCGGCATCGTCGCCGCTACCACCACGGCCCTCGCGGGGCTGCGCCAAGCACCAGCAGTGTGGAGGCGATTGGGCATATGCACCACCACACCACCGACAAGCAGCGCCACTGTCAGGTGCGCACAGCACCGTCCATGAGCGTGCGGTCTGGGGCGATGCTGCCGTACACCTACTCGAGGGACTCGGTGAGCAGCATGCTCGGCACCAATCCATACCCGCCCTACCGCAGCTACAATGGCGATGCGATGGAGTGCCACGACGACGACAACGACGGTCGCGATGATCTGGAGAGTGAGGGGGCCGGGAACATCTCCAATGCGGCTCCTGGTCGGGCTGGCGGGCGCGCTCACCACCATGACAGCAACGACGATGACTTTTATCGCTTCAACACGCACCTCATGCGTCTGCTGGGTGCTGGTGGCGGGCTGATGTCCAGCGGCATCACCTTCTACTACACGTACGGCGACGCCACGGCGGGTCTCTTCAACGCTTCCATCCGGCCAATGGTGGAGAGCGATCCCTGGGAGGTCGATTATGCCTTTGGCGAGGCCAACCATGAGGATAGCGACGTTGACGCCGCTGGCGGCGATGGCGCAGAGGAGTCCGGGGGGTCCTCTTCTCGTAGCCATTCGAATCATCTCGCTCGCAGTGGCGCATCGGGCGATGGGACGCCTGCCACTGGCTTGGAAGCGAGCGGCGTGCAGGCGAGGAGGACGACTGCTACCACCGGCCCCGCAGGAGCCGCAAACGTGGATGGCTCAAGTTCGTATCTCTTCTACAGTCGCGAGGAGGCCTCACCCACTGAGAAGGCGGAGAAGCAGCGCGTGGCAGCCCGCCAGGCCCGCAACCGGACCTTTTACTCCCTCTTTCGTCATGTGCACGATGTCTTCTTCAAATCCATCACACGTACGGCACCGCCGAGGCGCAGTGGACCACACAAACACCGCGACAACATCAGCTTGGACCCCGATGGGACAGTGGTGGGGCGGAGCCATCGGGTGCCGACTCCGCTCAGTGTCTCCGATCTGACCGGGGGTGACCGCAGCGACGACGACAACGCTGCTGCTGGTGCTGGTGGTGGCGCGGAGCTCCCTGACAATGGGCTGCCCAACGTCCCCGGGATGGAATCTGAGGTCACACTCGGCGAACACTCGCGCCACCGCGCCGGGCTCCAGGTGGACAATGGTCACTTTGGTATTAGCCCACTGGAGGTGTGGCTGGTCACTCGCTACTCGCGCCGTTTCGCTGGGGAGGTGTATCTGATGGATGTGGCGGCCGCGAAGGGCGACCCCTTCTACCCCGCCGTGCGTGTCGTCGACGAGGTCGTCGCGCACGCCGTGCTGTTTTATCACAACCGCAGTCTGCGTGACTTCCTCGACGACCTCGCGAGCGAGTTTGGACTGCATTACGAACCACGCACGCGATGGGGTCGGTACTGTCTCGGACTCCCCACCGAAGGCCCCCTCCACGCCGATGAGCGGCACAACGGTGGGAGCGCCAACACCATTCATGGTAGCCACTCGCCTCATTCGAGCAGCGCGCCGCACAGCGCTGGCGGCTGTGGCGCGGCCCATGACGTGGTCAGTACGCCACCACCATCACGTGGTTCCGCAGCAGCGGCACCGGAGGTTGAAAGCCACGAAGCCACCACCGGCGGTGGTGGTGAGGGGACACACCAGTGCTCAACTAACTATCCTCTCCCGATGCCACCAACGGCGCGCCAGACACGACCTTATGAAGCCCCTGTCAGCACTCCACGCGCGGATGGCCACCGTCCGCAGTCTTCCTGTGCCTCGTCCGGTCACTCGTCGCAGTTTGCCGCCCCGCTCGTTCAGCTCGCGCGTCATGACACCAGCAGCCAGTTTGGTTTGCCGTCAGATACCGAGGGGAAACTACACGTCTATAACAACGACACAGAGGGAGGTGGCCGCCAAACCGCCAGTGGCAACAACACAACCAGCGCTGCTTTTAGATCTGCAGCTCAGAACGCCTCCTCGGGGCCGGGCTATCACCTTCCCACCTCGGATGTTCAGTGCAGTAGTAGCTCCGGTACCCAACAGACCACCAGCGACGATGACGAACATGAGAGGGCGGAGTACCCTTACTACGCTGATCAGCAAGAGGACGAGAGTATCTTTTACGGCGGCATCACCCAGGTACTCGACACCGCGCTGGCGCGTGAAATGCAGGAGGAGCGGATGCTGCTGCGGGAGTTGGACCACCTGAAGGAATTCCTCCTCGAGCACCGCAACGTCTTGTCCTCAGCGATGCTGACGACTGCGGGATCGAATAAGCTGGAGGCGGTTTTTGGGGCGCCGGCGACAGTGTTCCCCTTCTTGATGTGCGCCCGCGAGAGCGTGGCACTGGTACACACGATGTTCCACACCTTGCAACTGCATTATGGCATCCAAGTGTACGAGCACTTCTCGGAGTTCACCCGCGACGTGTTTGAGCGTGACAAGCCAGAGATCATTCGCCACTCCCCGCGCATCTTTCGCACAATCAACAAGAGCCGCCGTGGCTACGTGAGCTACGAGGAGCTTTGCAGCTGGATGGCGCGCAAGCTCAGTTGTGGGAAGAACATTGGGCCTGATACGCACGTCATCGCGACTGCCATGTCGCTGCGCCTGCCGATGATACTGCTAATTGATAAGAAGTACCTCTGGCCAGGATTGGAGTGCACGCTGACTTCATTGTCGGACTTCGAGGGCGAGTAACGTGCGAGGGGAGGTTAAAATGGGAGCTGACAGAGGCCTTGGGTGGGGGTGGGGGGCGTGACTATATATATATATATATATCCCCTTCCTTCCGCACCTTTACACCTTACTGCGAAGCTGACATTTCCTTGTTAATGTTCTTCTTCATACTCGTCTCTCCGGCCGATGATCCCACCTACAGACCAGCAATGGTGCTTTTATGAGCGCTCGTAAGGTGCTCCTCTCGTGCCTTGTTCTTCTCTGTTAATGACCTACCAATCCCCCTCCCCCTCGACAATCTCATTTCACAACTATCTCAGCTACACTTTCGCTACACGTTTTTTATTATATATTTTTTTCTATCATTGTTGTGTACTTGCCTGCGCACCTCAGGTAACATACACGATCCTCTCTTCTTCTTTCCCAATCCAACCGCCTTTTCTTTTTCATCTCTCTCTCTCTTTCTCGATCTTTCAAAACAATCGGACTCTCGTTGATTATTATTATTACTATTATTGTTTTTTTAAAATAAACACATATTTACGCATAAGAAGGCCTGCGGGAAAGAACTGTGCCTTCAGATAACTGAGTATGTATAGAAATTGGTACTATTCCAAACTGATCGACATACGCACACAAACACACAGCATATACACACATATATATAGAGAGGGAGTGGGTGCCTGTGGTTTCTGCCGCACGTATCACCAACGGAGAGAGAGTAGTAGTACACACATAGAGAAGCAACTAAGAGAAACAGGACTACAAAAAGGAGGAGGAGTAAGCAAGATGTCGCGTTCTGCGCCACAGTTCCGAATCCCAATGCCGGACACCAAGGCAGGTAACAACTATGCCTCCATGCGGGACTTTGCCTGCGTCGTGGCGGCGGATGAGAAGGGGGGAATCGGGGATGGCAACACCATCCCGTGGCCCGCGGTGCCGGAGGACATGAAGCACTTCCGAGAGATCACCACCAAGGCGCGTGGTGTGGCGGCTGGGAAGCGGAATGCGGTGGTGATGGGGTCAAAGACGTGGACCAGCGTTCCGCCGCAGTTCCGCCCGCTGAAGGACCGCCTCAATGTGGTGATCTCCCGGACGCTCACGGAGGAGCAGCTGCTGGAAACGGTGCCAGAGGAGAAGCGAGAGGCCGCAAGGGGATGTGTGGTGGTGGTGCGTGATGGGCTCGCTGGCGCTCTGAGGCTGCTGGCGCGGCCGCCGTACAGTGCCACTATTGAAACGGTGTACTGCATTGGTGGGTCGCAGGTTTATGCTGAGGCGCTGACCGAGCCGTGTGTGCACAAGCTCAGCGTTGTGCACCTCACTCGTATCCACCTCCAGCACAGTGAGTGCACTTGCTTCTTTAACTTTGGCCTGAGGGAGGGAGACCGCATCAGTGCCAACAAGTTGACCATGAATGGCACCAGCGCGGACGCTCCGGTGGAGGAGGAGGAGAAGCCGATGAGCGTGGTTGTTTCTCAGACCAACTCGACCGTGGAGTGGGTCCTGGAGCACGCGGCAGCTCGGGAGATGAGCAGTGGAGGAGTGAGCTACCAGATCCTGAAGTATGTGCTCAGGAACCGCGAGGAGGAGCAGTACATGGAGCTCATTGACCGCATCATCAAGACGGGTGTGACGAAGGGCGACCGCACCGGAGTGGGCGTTGTGAGTATCTTTGGCGCGCAGATGCGGTTTTCTCTGCGTGACAATCGCCTTCCATTGCTCACGACAAAGCGGGTCTTTTGGCGCGGTGTGTGCGAGGAGCTGCTGTGGTTCTTGCGGGGGGAGACGAACGCCAAGTTGCTCAGTGAGAAGAACATTCACATTTGGGATGGCAATGGCTCCAAGGAGTTCCTCGAGAAGCGCGGCCTACCCTATGAGGAGATGGACCTCGGCCCAGTTTATGGCTTCCAGTGGAGGCATTTCGGGGCTAAGTACACAAACTGCCACGCCAATTACGATGGCCAGGGCGTTGATCAGATTAAAGGGATCGTTGAAGCCATCAAGAGCGACCCGAACGACCGACGACTCCTCTTCACCGCGTGGAACCCCTCTGCGCTGAGCGAGATGGCCCTCCCACCATGCCACCTGCTCGGCCAGTTCTATGTTGACACCAACACGCAGGAGCTCTCCTGCATGCTGTACCAGCGCTCCTGCGATATGGGTCTCGGCGTGCCCTTCAACATTGCCTCGTACGCCCTCCTTACAATCCTGATGGCCAAGGCGACCGGACTGAAGCCAGGCGATCTGGTGCACACACTCGGAGACGCTCACGTCTACGCGAACCACATCACTCCACTGACTGAGCAGCTTGCCCGCGTCCCGAGGCAGTTCCCTGTCCTCGTCTTTAACAAGGATCACGAGTACCTTGAGGATTACGAATTTGGCGACATGGAGGTGGTGGATTACAACCCTTATCCACCCATCGTGATGGCCATGGCAGTGTGAAGTGTCCTGCCCTTTCTGCCCGTCGTCCCCCCCCTCCCGACGAGGTGTCCATGGAGGTACTTGTGTGTGTGGGTGTGCAATCTGGATGTACCGCAATCGCAGTACGCACGCACGGGCTGCTCCATAACGTACCAACATATATATATTTACAACTACTTTTTTTATTAAAAAGTAGCAGTGAGTGTTCTCACTGTGGCAGCATTACCGGAATAGAAACAGCAGCAGTCATCACCGCTGCGCAGTCAGCGACCCGTTTCCTTTCCCTCCACTCTCCCACTCTCTACGTTGCGCTCATACCCTCGTTGACAGTAGTAATAAGATAAGTGCACGACTGCTTCTGCGTCATGAAACGTGCGTGTATGGGGGACTGGAGAGAAGATTGGTCACCATAATGTACTGCGTGTTAGAACACCCACTGCTTCATTCTCCCTTTTGATGGGTGTGAATGAGGATCCTGTCTTTATAGGAACTACACGTGGGCATGCATGGAGTTGCGTATGGTGTGTGAGTGTGTGTGTGCGGGTATGGGTTCTAGTGCCAGAATATAATAATAATGAAGCATAGGGGGGCGGGAAATAATAATAATAATTGCCGTGGTGTATCACAGAGTGCGGTGAGCCTCAGTTGATTCCAAGCATACTTGGAGGGTGTCGGCACTCGTTATCCTACTCTTCTGTGACACATCTGCCAATTGTTTTTTTTTCGACGACAGTATTCGAGCAATTATCCATATCAACCCCTCCTCCTCCTCTCCACACACACACACACACACACACACACACCATTTACGATTGTAGAGTTAGCGCAGGTTTTACTCCCAAAAATACACAAGCAAACAAGCAAACGGTCAGGGGTGTTGCTGCAACGTATTTGTCGTTGTGCTTCGGTGTGCACGAATAACAGAAAACCAAGGATGGCACCGAGGAAGAAGCCGGCATCTGGAGCGACAGTGAATCTGACAGGTGGTGCCAAGAAGCCCCACCCGCAGAGTGGGATTGGGTTCTTACCACCAGGGACGACTCACCAGACCTCACCTCGGTTCGGCTTCGCCAATCGCGATCGCCGCGATGACTTTCAGTACCGCTTTGAGCAGAACGTTCCCATCCCACGGCGGCTATGTAATGCTCCAAACTCTCTCGTCGAGGCCGTCAACGACTTCCACTTTGCGATGATGAATGATACGCCACGCAACGAGTTTTACTACGAGCTGCTGAGGCGCCACATTACTCCCGAGACTGGTGTGCTGGAGATTGGCGCGGGCTCGGGATTGCTGTCAATGATGGCGGCGCGGCTTGGTGCGAAGTGGGTTGTGGCGGTGGAGGGCTCGCCGGAGATGGCGAACCTCGCACGGGCGAACGTCGCGGCGAACAACTTGCAGGACCGTGTGAAGGTGTTGCAGATGCTGAGCACAGACCTCACCCCCAGGGATCTCCCTGCGAAGCCGGACGTTCTGGTCTCAGAGATCTTCGGCACTCTCCTTCTCGGGGAGAGCGCGCTGGACTATATCACAGATGCCCGCCGCAGGCTGCTCCGACCAGACACAAAGATCATCCCTCAATTTGGCGTGCAGTACGCGGTCCCGATTGAATGCCCGACGCTCTCTCAGATCTGTGCAGTGTCCTCGTGGAAGGGATTGAATCTCTCGCATGTGATGTCCTTGCAGGACACCAGCAGCGTGGTTTTCACAAAGCAGTACGGCTTCCGCATGAGCAGCATTCCATTCTGCAGGCTCGCTGAACCCGTCCCGCTCATCTCTATAGATTTTGCCACATCGCAGCGGAATGAGTTTCAGAAGGATTTCCCCGTGGAGGTGAGGGCCACCGCGAGTGGCACTGCACATGCGTGGATGTTTTACTGGATCTCCACTGACGGTGATCAGGTCATGTCCACCAGCCCCGAGGACACACTGGAGAACTTCTCGCGTGATATGCAGTGGGGCCAGGCGCTACAGTTGATTGATGAGGGCAGCAGCGAAGAAATGCCGACCGCGCTCACCTTCACAGAGGGCGAGTCCTACAAGTTCCGCTGCCGCACCTCTGATGACCGTGTTGTGCTACATATGGAGTATCAGCGACATCCACTGGCAAAGGTGGCGGCGGCCAGGGCTTCGAACGAAGCGGACAAGATCACTGAGGCGGAGTAGGCACAATGCATAGAGAAAGAGAAGGAGGGAGAGAGAGAGAGTCACGCTTTTACAGTTTACCTTTGCCATTCGAAAAAAAAGAAAGTGACATTCTTCCATCCAAGCAGTCCAGCGCGCAGAAGCCAAAGCTCATATGTTTCTCTTTACGCGTGTGTGTGCATGCTGAGATCACAGGAGGTGGAGAAGGAGTGCCACTGTAAGTTCCCCCCGAAAAACAGAATTCCTGTGGGCGTGCGGGTCTGCTCTCCTATTTCTTCTCCTCCCTGAATAGCCGGCACGCGGGGATGAGAGAGGGAAGAGAGAGTTAGAGAGATGGACTGAGGGTGAAGCTGACTGATGCCGTGGGGTACCTCTCCAGCGAGGCAGCAATAGTAACTGATATATCAGTTATTCACATCCATAATTTATAACTAGCAATGATAAAGCTAACAAGACGCTAATAAAAAAATATAAAATAATAATGAGGGAACGGGGTATTTTTGCAATGCAGCAGACTTTATCAATTTGCATCTTCACTCCCCCCTCCCTCCCCCTCTCCACATGCCAATAAATGGCCATACTGCATGTGTTGATAGAATGAGGATGAACCGCGCTCTCTCCTTCTCGTACACATATACACACACATACGCACGACTCGCACAATTGTTTTTCTCGTTGCCCTTATTGTCTCATCTTCTGTGATATGTTGTTTTTCCGTCTCTCGTTTCGTCTTGGCGTCTCGTTCCTTTATAGAGGTATTGCCTCCAGTCAAGACTACATATATATTTTTTAAAGCTCAGCTAACTAACCCCCGACGAGTGCATCTGTGTCTCCACACAAACGTACGTCAAGCGTGAATACCGATTTTCATTTTCTTTTTATTTTTCCCCTCCTCCATCTGAGCCTAACATCAGGACAATGCACCGGCAGCTCACTGACTTGAATAGCACACATCAGAGCTACTCCGATGACTCCGATCACGGTCACGATCACGACCACGGCCACGACCACGGCCATGGCGGCCACAGCGGCCACGCCCACGACGCCTTCTGCAATGGCCTCACTGGCATCTACGGCCTGGGCCTACACATCGCGGCCATCTTCATTGTACTGTTGGCGTCTGCACTCGGGACTGCGCTTCCGATGCTTGGAAAGCGCGTTTCTGCGCTGAGGATACCCACATATGTCTTTGCAGTGGGAAAGAGCGCCGCGATTGGAGTTATGATTGGGGTCTCTATGATTCACATGATCAACGAGGCCTCCGTCGCTTTTGAGGCGGAGTGCATTTCATCTTCCTTCACCGAGCGTTACGAAGGGTGGGCGATGCTGTTCGCAATGATTGCCGCTCTTCTTCTCCACTTCATTGATACGCAGCTCGCTGATGTGGCGGAGGGTTGGATGCTGCGGCAGCGCGCCATCAAGCAGCGCGAGGCCCTACAGGCAGACGAGCCTACCGCCACCACCCTCATCACCATGTGCGGCCACCCGAAGTGCGGTGACGAGGTGTGTCTTGACGGCCCCATTGCCTTCCCCTCCTGCGACACCCCACCCAACGAGGAGGTGCATCCACCAGTCTGTGAGGCCTCCACCACCGCTCTCAGTGTCGGCGGGGGCGATATGAACGGTACAGCGGCAAATGTGGGTGCTCGCAACGCTGAGGAGCCCACCACCGTGGAGCCTGCTGCGCCGCCGACAGAGGCCAGCGATAACGAGGACAGGCTTGGCGGCCACCAGCACGCGGTGACTCTGCCGGAGGATATGTCTGCTCTGCAGCGTCTGATTGCCGCGCTGTGCATGGAGTTTGGCGTCACTCTGCATAGCGTGCTGATCGGCCTCACGCTCGGTGTCACACCAAACTCGGAGTTGAAAGTGCTGCTCATTGCTCTGGTATTTCACCAGTTCTTCGAGGGCCTCGCGCTCGGCTCGCGGCTCGCGGATGCCAACTTTCGCCTCACAGTCGAGATGCTGCTCGCGCTGATCTTCAGCCTCTCCGCACCAGTCGGAATGGCTGCCGGCACCATTGCTGTGTCTGTGAATCCAGACGTGCTGGCGGGCTCAGCTTATGCGATGGCCTGTGGCGTCCTCAACTCTATATGTGGAGGTATCTTACTCTACATTGCTTTCAACATGCTCTTCACCGACTTCCCCGCCGAGCTGAGGCGGCACTGCGCGCGGGGTATGGCTCACCGAGGGTGGAAACGCTTTGGACTCTTCGCTGGCATGTGGATCGGCGCTGGGGTGATGGCAGTCCTTGGCAAGTGGATGTAACGTCTATTTCTTTTATATAATTTGTTTAAATACACACATATATATATATATATATATTTGAGAGGTTCTGTGCATGCTCATTTTTGTACGCCTTGAAGCATGTCCTGAGGCGCTATGTGCGTATCTCTAACACCTTTATATATATAATTCAATTGCATATGACTTTTGATATTATTGTGAGGGCTTATTTGTGTTTTCTTCCCTTCCCCCTTCCCCTCCTCGTCCTTACTCCGTTACATATTATCATTTATTCGTTTGTTTTTATTGACATTATCTGTTTTGTTTTTTACCTTACCACAGAGCAAATGCTCACAATGCAGCACTCTCAGACTCGTGTACATTTCTTTTTTTCGTGTGTGTGCGTGTGTGTGTGTGTATGAGTGGCATTGTGGGCACGCGGAAGTGCTTTCCAGTGTGCGTCCATGTGGTGGAAGCTTCACCGTGAAAAAGGGAAATAGCAGTCTGTAATCACAAATAATAATGAAGCCAAGTATGGTATTACGTGCTTGCCATCCGCACTGCATCACCGAGAAGAACAATAATAAAAATAGTACAATGCATGCACATACATATATATATATATATGTATGTGCATGCCATCAGTACATATTTATTTTTTATTACTTATCTGTGAATGCGTGCTAGCGTGCATGCACAGAAACACACACATATATACACATATAGTGAAAGAGATGAAATAAAGCAAGCATTACATGTATGTATTTGCATGTTTTCATGTATTCCCTTTATGAGTTGTTGTGATGAGCGTTGACCAGAATATTTCGTTGGTGTGTGCCCAATGACAGTGAGTGAGTGAGTGAGAGTAAAAAAGAGAAAAGAATAAGTGGGCTTATGAGAGTCAGTGGGTGCTGCAAAAAAGAGAGTGCAAGAGTCGGGCAACTTCCCGACACCTTATCACTGAGTGATGAATTATTTAGAGAGTTTTAGTGGCCTTGATGGATAAGGCTTGCTAAAGTGATTAAGTGAGGCCTGGCAGAGATCATAGGGATGATAATGGCTATGCTTAAAAAGTAGCATAGTAGAACCAAAGACAAATAAACAACAACAACATAAAAAAAAAGAAAGCAATGAGTTGTGAGATGTGTGTGTGTGTGTATATGTGTGAGCGTGATGAGCTAGTGAAGTAGCAATCACGGAGGCCACCGCCGAAAAATAATAAGTGCACGTGGCCAGCCGTATAACATGAGTTGTGAGAGGCCTATAGGCTTGGAGCTAATGGATCTATCCTACAAGAGAAAGAAACATGAAAAAAATAAAATCAGAGTAAGCGAAAAAAAGAAAGAAGGAAGAGAAAGTACTATTCGAAAGGGAGAGAGAGACCCCATCTCTCGCGTACCGGTGAAGGAGTAATCTTTTATTTATGATTCCTATTTATGTATGTATGTATGTGTGTGTGCGGAGAGGCAGGTTGGCTGAGGACAAGATAAAGTGACGAAGTACTACCCCTCTGCTGTACCGCACTCTCTACATATATATCATATTTGAGGTAATTCTGATAATCGAAATGTTCTCTCTCCCTATATATAATCTGAAGAAATGCTACTTTTCTCAAAAAGAAAATGTTATTCGCATCGCATGACAGTTATGTGATGCGAATTCCAGCGAGAGAGAGTCTGTCTGAATGCCTCTCGCTCTTTCTCTCTCTCTACGTGTATATACCCGGTGCTTTCTCCCACACTACTTGCTCTTTCTCTTTTCCCTTTCACTGTAATGTCCCCCTCGTGTGTGTGTGTGTGTTCATATGACACGCGTGTCTTTTATATTGTTTTGTTATCTTACCCAAAGAGGAATCTCATATCGTAAAAAAAAAGCTAACGTATCCGCTTACTACCACCACCACCACCACCGCCATTATTGCCTCCCCATGCGCCGCTGTGCCACATGCTGCTTCCGGGCGTCGCCGCTCCTCCTGAAGGGCGACTCTCAGTTCTTCGGAGGTTCTGCCCCCTCTGCAACCTCGCCGAACGGTCTCTCGTTTGGCCTCAGTCCCCAGCAGATGCAGATTCAGGAGACCGCGCGCCAGTTCACAAAGGAGCGCGTGATCCCGAATGCGGCAAAGTTCGATCAGTCGATGGAGTATCCGCATGAGCTCTTCAAGGAGGCCTGGGATCTGGGTCTCATCAACGCGCACATCCCCGAAAAGTACGGCGGGCTCGGTCTGGGAGTCGTGGATGGACTCATCATTCACGAGGAGTTCTCCTACGGCTGCACGGGCGTGTCCACCGCTTTCGAGGGCAACAACTTGGGTGAGGCACCCCTGCTGGTGGCCGGTACAGATGCGCAGAAGAAGAAGTACCTCGGCCGCATGACGGAGGAGCCATTGAAGGCGGCGTACTGCGTCACGGAGTCCGGCGCGGGCTCCGACGTTGGTGGGATGAAAACAGTTGCGAAGAAGAAGGGCGACAAGTGGGTGGTGAATGGGCAGAAAATGTGGATCACCAACGCCGGGGTCGCGAACTGGTTCTTCGTCCTGGCCAAGTGCGATGAGGGTTTCATCGGGTTTGTCGTGGATGCCGACACACCCGGGATTACGGTGCAGAAGAAGGAGGTGATGCTCGGCCAGCGCTGCAGCTCCACCTGCGGCGTTACCTTCGAGGATGTCGCCATCCCTGAGGAGAACGTCGTCGGGACCGTCGGCAAGGGTTTCCACGTGGCCATGAAGGCATTCGACTTCACCCGTCCCCCAGTCGCGATGGGAGCGGTTGGTTTGGCGCGCCGCTGCACCGACGAGGCGGCCAAGTACGCTCGCGAGCGCAAGACGATGGGTAAGTTCATTGCTGAGCATCAGAGCATTGCCTTCCTTCTCGCCGACATGGCGGCGGGCGTGGAGTCGTGCCGACTGCTGGCCTACCGCGCCGGATGGGAGACGGACCAGGGTCGCAAGAACACTTATTATGCCTCCATCGCGAAGATGATGGCCTCTGAGCACGCCGAGTTCTGCGCCACCAACGCCATCCAGATCTTCGGTGGCAACGGCTACAACACTGGCTACCCAGTGGAGAAGCTGTACCGCGATTGCAAGATCTTCTCCATCTACGAAGGCACCACCCAGATCCAGCATGTGGTGGTCAGCCGCGCTGTCACGGGCATGAGGAGCTAACGCGAATGAGGCAAAAAAGAAGCGGAGAGGGAGAAACGAAAAGAGGAGAGATTTGCATCAAAGAGTTGAAACATACACACACACATATATATATGCAGAACACACAGTGTGCATGCTGAGGGGCGGGCTCATCTTTGCTGTTTTTCTCCGGTTGCATATGCGTGTGTGTGTGTGTGTGCCAAACTTCTTTTTTTTATGATGATGTGATGTTCTGCGTAGTCCTTGAATGCTTCTTCAGACTTTCTTATTTACTTAGTTACTCATCACTTGATGAAATTCCAACCGGATACCAACAGTTCGACAGCACCACGAGGTGTGGGGTGGCAAAGAGGAGGGGGGGGGGGCACCCCTGCGTGGTTTTTGTGTTAGCGCTGCAAATTGATCGACTCGTTATTATAGGTTTAGGCAATTAGAAGGAGGAAAGGGGGGGGGGGCAATCCGAAGAGAAAAACGAACAATACATAGACACACAAACATATCATAGAAAGATTGCCATGTTTATTACCCCCACCACATAAGTAGCCACGCTCACGTGGGAGTAGGCCGACTGTAGTGCGCATGTGTGACTTACCTCTATCTTCTGATGCGTTGCAAGTGTGAGAATCGAGAGGAAGAAGAAGAGGGTGAAGGGGAGGAGAGGGAGGTTGCGTGTGTGGGTTTCGTTTCTCTCACCTCCATTCATATTGTCACCTCACCAACACCTGGTGTGGGTTGGAGGCTGCTCTTTCTCTGCCTTCATTCTTTTGTCCTGATATATATATGTATATATATATACTTGTGTGCACTCAGGCTCGTGGTCGGGTGCTGTTGTGTTTCTCTGTGATATCGCATTATTATTTTTCTTTGCAATGGTGTATGAGTGCTGAAGATATCGAACGCAACTGACCGCATCTTCGCTTTTCCATTATATTTTTTTAGGCTAAAAGAAAACGAATATATATATATATATATTACTGAATCGTGGAGCCACAAACATGATTTCATATCTGTGCGCTCTGTATCCCTTTCTCCTCTTTTTTTTCGTACATATAAACATATGCACATACACATACACAAAGTGTATGGGACTCTCTGTTAATATATATATACATAAATGCAACGTTTTCATTTTTTTTTTGTCCATCTGCCACTCACAACACGAGCGCTTTGCTGTTGTGTGTCGATGTGTGTGTATAGATGAGAGGGGAGAGGCGATGGCAGTTAGTAATGGCTACGGTTTCCATGCGGAGGCATATACGTTGGCCCCGTTTAAGTGCTTGCTGGACCACCCTGTAGGATTGTGTCTCCCTCATTTGGTTTGTGTATCTTTCTATACACCACACAGTTTTTTTTCGTTCTCTTGTTTTATTGATTCCACGTGTTTGTAAGTGCTCGGAGAAGAGGGGAGAAAAGGGGGAGGAATACGTCGTGCGTATCGGACTTCAACTGGTGGCCGACCGATAGATTGCTTCACGTTTTATTTACTTATTTAATTTTCCACAATTCGTCTCCATACTCGACGAAAAAGCAGTTTGACTCTGGCAAGCACGCACAAAAGCGCTTGCACGCGAAGGAGTGGCACCCATAGACACTAGGAACTGCGCATCCCCCTCTTGAGGTCCTTTCGACGCAAAGAGAGAGGGCGAGTGAGAAGCTTTCCAAAACATGAAGGCAACCGTTGGTGCAGTCTTTGTCTCTTTCCGCATCTTTAGTCCTGGTGAGAGAGGGACGTTCATGGCATCTGCGAGCACTGCGACGACCTCTTCCGATGCCTCGCACGCCGCGGGTGAGGAGCACCCTGTAAGATTGGACCTCGCAGCCGTTGCCAACACGTGTTGGTGCGCAGAAGTCCATCGTGGCGGTGCGGCCGAGGCACGCCACTGCGTCCTGCGTCTCCCGCTCATGATGTGCGACTCTGTCCTGTACGGCGGCGCTGTCGCCACCGTGCGCGCCACTGGACAAGTGCATCTCGCGAACTCGGGCAGCGTCGCTGCCTCCTTGGCGATTGCGGAGCGCTTGCAGACCGCGTTGAGGACTCAGCTCGGCTTCATAGGCACGGCAAGGGCCGCAAGAGATGAGGAGTCGCGCCTGCTCAAGTATGTATTTGGCACGGACAAGGCCACTCTACCGGCATGCTCGGACACGGACGTAGCACCGTCCCCGCCAGGCCCCGAGGTGATCTTCCTGAACATCACTATGCATCCAATGGTAGAGGAGCTGCTACGCCTGCGCGCCGCACACGGCATCGTGCGCGGCCCCGACATGGACAGTGCCGACGCGAATGCGGCTGATTCCTTTTCCTCCACCTCCGCGTCTATGAGGCTGTTCGGCCGCAAGCGCGCCCGCTCTGAGTTGGCCTCCCTGCGGTTTGTCATTGGCAACGATGACGTCTTGGAGTGGATTGCGGCCTTCCTCGACGGTGTCAGTGGGGCCAGCGGGCTCCACTCACGGACTCTCGCGAGCTTCGCGAAGAGTCCGGAGGAGCTGGCCTATCTCCACCGCAAGCGCGAGCGCTTTGCACCGCACATGGCATCCTACTCTGTCCGCCGTCTCCCTCGTCGGACTGGGTACCAGCTGGTCACACGATGGCGGTCGATGCCTGGCCCCAACTCCTCCTCCTCTACCACCGCTGCTACTGCTTCTGCTGAGTCGAAGAAATGGGGCGATGCGGGTACTTCAGGGGCAGCGCCCCCTGCGGATGCGACCAATGTGGCCCCCGCACCGCCATCTTCCTCATCAACCTGGTTCTTTCTAGAGTCCATGGCACCCCCGCACGCGCCTGATGTCGGGGCGGATAATAATGATGACGATGAGGATGCTGATGATGACAATGATGCTGTAGAGCCGGCCTCCTCGTTGTCAGGACACCGTGCGGACGCCACCATGCTGAACCCCGCAGACGCTTGCAACACGCGGGAGGTTGGCTGTATCGTGTATCCAACTGGACTCATTCAAATTGTTGGTCGCTCTATGGAGGCAGTGCACACCGTCTCGGAATTGATACTGTTTCCCTTACTGCTCTGCGCAGCCGAGTATAGCGAGTGAGATGCAAACACACATACAATATATATATATATAAACTTGCGCAAGATAGAGTGTCTATCGCTCTATCGCTTCGTGGGTGTACGTTCTATGAGCCGCTCCAGAAGCCCTCTCACATGTGTCACCCCCCTTCCGTCCTCCCATTTACTGCTGTTCATGATGCGCGCCGTCGCTGATAAGCACTCACAATACCTCTTAAAGCAATTATCGAAATCACACATTCGAATCACTCTTCCCCCCCTCCCTGCTTGCTCTTCATGTAAGCCAAATGCACACATATAACGGCAGCACTACATTGAAAGTTCAATTTCTACCCCATAGGAGCACAGATATCGACTCCTGCACATTTGTGCGCCTGACAAATTAGGGTGTGACTGTTTGAACAGTCAGTGGAATTGACACGTGCGCGTGTGTGTCTGTGTCCGTGTGTGAGTGCGCGCGTCGTACTTCCAGTTGTGAAAAGAAGAGTTAAAAAAACAAAAACTCGGTGATTTTCCGCATTATAGTGGTGCAGCACCATTTTTTAGAGACGTAGCATTGACTGCGTGTCCATATCCCCTTAAAGCTCTCAGTTTTCCACTCTCGTTAATTTGGTTGATTCTGTTGTTTTTAGAAATACTGCTCACTATTATTGCTTATCCCTTCTCCTCTCTCTCCCACCCTGTTAATTCCTAGCTTTCTTCCTCTCCCTCCTCCCTATAACTGCACGGCTGCCAGACCCCAAACATCATCGTCATTGCGTGTCTCTGGCTTCAGGTGCACTGTGTTGGTTTTGAGATTTGACATTGTGCACATTCTGATTTAGGGAAGGGGGTTTTGGCTGTGGTGAGACTCTCCAGTTAAGTAGGCGTATCGTAAACTGCGTATATATATATATATACGAATTTTCACTAGTTCGGATTTAAAGACGCGCATTATATACGAAGTCGCGCCTTTTTTACTCCCTTTTCCATCTTTTTTTATACGATCTCACATTCCATAGAGTTTTAATCACAACGATAACAGAAATTTTGCTTTTGGTGCCCCCTCGAGTGAGTGAGTTGAGTTGAAGGTGAGTACAGGCGCAGAGGTGTTCCTACCCCCTCCCCCCTCTCTCTCTCTCCTCACTGTCTTGTGCGTTTGGGAGTGGATTTCCCCCTTTTTTCGGTAGCACAGCGGTAGTTCCCCATTCATGCCCGACAACAACCTCCACATGGACTCCGACAACCGTGTAGCTGCTGCGACGACAGCGCTACTGCCTCCGAGACCACCACCGTCAAGTCTGTCTTCTAACATTTCGGTGCCGGCAATTGCGGAGGGGGCCGTGGCGTCCTGCGATGCGGGGCCGCCCGCCACTGTCAGCCAGAGCAGTGCTCCCCACAGCTCCCTCCTCCCCTTACCATCCCCGTCACCGCTCGTCGCAGAGATTCGTCACACCATCGCGACGCCGCCGGACGCGTCGGCGCCCTTTAGCTTGTTTAGCCCCGCACCGTCTCGTGGGCCATTGTTGCGGCGGCGTCGCACGCTGCTGCCCGCCATAGATACTATGATGAAATTAGAGAGCCCCTCCGCTCCGCAGATCACCGCTGTCGCTAAAGAGGCCGGACCACTGGGTGGGGCTGGCTCCCAGCCCACAACATACAGCAGCACCTGGCGCGACCCGATGTCGGGAGCTCCTGCTGAAACTCCAACCAGCGGAGCGCATGGCTGTTCACCCTTCTCGTGGACCTCTGGCCTGCAGACGTCGTCTCCTTGGCTGAGATCCAGCAACCAGCAGCCGCATCTGCCGCAGCGTGAGTCTGAGCAGATCGCCGGGGCGAGTCCTGTGGGGGACAGCGTCCTCTCTGGCGGGGGCGGTGCCTCCCCATTCGGTGCATCAAGGGACGGGCTCTTCTCACTGGTAGATAGTGAGACCAGGCATCAGCCACCACTACCACCGCCATCGTTCTGCAGTGGCTCGGGTGGTGGCCCTGCATCACTCTCGTTTCCTACATTTAACGTTCAGCACTCACGAACACGACCACCCCCACAGATACTAACGATTTCTCCTTTCCATTTAGTGCACGACGTCGGTACTTCCTCATCACTGAAGGAAGAGACGCGACGAAAGCTCTACGTCGATGAATCGGACGATGAGATAACAGGCTTCACACATGGCTCACACTCTCCAGGTGGCCCGGCGGACACCTTCAAGCGCAGCCGCCATGGCTCTCTCTGCAGTGGTCACAGTATCATACCGAGCCGGAGGGCGTCCACCACCGGCGCCGACGGCAAGGCCCCCCACACGCTGCACCAACAGTCTCCGCACTCGCAGTCGCAGTGCTGCCACCCTGGGGAGCCTTCTACGGTTACGGCGGCGTCGATGACCCTCAGGAAGACGCTGCTTCCATTGGCGGCCTTCGACATTCAGCAGGATGGTGCCAGTGATGGTGAGGGTGGGTATGGCCTGGACGGATACGATTCCACTCCGTACGGCGGGATGGGGCGGGCTCCCCTTAACTCCCCGCCTCTCCACATAGACTCCGAACGCGGCTGTGACACAGCCAGTCAGAGCAGCAACGATAGTAGCAAGTACTTTGAGTCTCTCCGCACACCCCTCTCGCCCTGTGCCTGTGACACGGCACCCCGCTTCAGTGTCATGTCGCGAGCGCGGAGTGGCAGCGGCAGCGCAGTACATCAAGGGGCTTCCTCCCCCGTCATCTCCGCCGCGGAGCAGCGCAGACGTGAGAGGCTGCGTGGCTCTCTCCCTCACTATCGCCAGGGCCACGGCCCCTCAGCCGTCAATTCCCCAAGCTGCGTACACGCGCGCCCCATCGCACCTACACACACCCAACTTCGCACGGCACCAGACAACCACGCCGCCGCAGCCGCTCCCCCGATAACGAGCGCACCCCCAGTCGAGGCGCCCCCACCTTTCGAAGACGCGCAGTTTGTGCGTCCTGCTGAACGAGCTGCCTCATTCGAGAGGGCGTCGCTGCACCTCCCCTGGAGGCAGTTGCAGGACGCCGACTCCGCTGACAACATATACGGCCGAGAGGGCGGAGAAAAGGGTGCGGCGGCGGCGAGTGAGCATCCATTCATCAGCGTGGATACGGTGAGCCGCCAGACGCTTCTGCCCCACACAGACTCTGAGCCAGACTTGAGTGAGGGCTGTGCCTCCCGGGCCACCCCCAGTCCCCAGCCGACCATCTCGACCGTTATCCTCGAAGGAGCCACCCCCTTTATCTCCGCGTTGACTGCCTGTGCGTGTGGAGCTCACACGCTCGGCGGCGTTACGGGGTCGCCGGGAGGTGTGCCAGCTGCGGCAGTGCTGCCGGTGCCCTCTGCTACAAGTTGCGTGAGTGCCCCGTCAGTACCAATCGTCCCGGTCCCACCATCATTGCCATCGCCATCGACTTTGACAGTGCTTCGGGATGAGGGATCTCCGGTGGCGGACAGGATTGCCACTCCTCCTGCCAGCAGGGGGCTCTGCGCACAACCACAGACCCTCGCAGAGCCACCTACTACTTCACCCTATAACTGTCCGCTCACCAGGACACAGACTCAGGAGCCCTTACTGCGCACTCAAGGCGACACTGCTGCCGTTGTCGCCACTGGCCCCGCTAGCGCGCTGATGGCTGCTGGCGCGGCCTCACCGCTGCGCAGCTCCTCCATGCACACGCGGCACCCCTCGTCTTCGCTGCTCGGTCGAAGGGAGACAACGTCGGACTCTCTTACGATGACCTTCCCCAGGGTTGTGGTCCCGATATCGGCGCTGCGTCGGCGAAGGGTTAGTCGTCGCCCGCCAATGGTCTTGCAACCGGCGTGCCGGTTTGTTTCGCGGCGTGGGTGCCGAGCACACCAGGAGGACAATGTGATCGTTCTCCCAGATGTTCCCGTTGCTTTGCCAGCTGTGTGCGATGGTGAGGAGGGTTGTGCAAGCAGCGGCAGCACACTCATTAGCATGAGCGGAGGCGTTGTCAAGGGGGATGCGACGGCGGGCTGGAAGCACGAAAGCGTGGAGGGAGTCGTGTCCATGCCGCCGTGCAGCGTAGAGTGTGATGTGGTGGAGGAGGTTCGCTTCTCTTGCTTTGGTGTATTCGATGGCCACAATGGCGATGCGGTCTCTCGCTACGCTGCCCAGTATTTCTGTGAGCACTTTCAGCACGCTTATCAGCAGCACCACGCTCAGCGCGTCGCCTGTGACGACAGTGGCGACCCTGATACGCATTATCCTCAGCGTCATCGCCAACAGGAGGCCGTCGGTGATCTTCAAATGCACCGGTGCTCCTCTGATTACGGCAGCGCCGTAGGGACGATGAACTCCACATCTCTGAATGCATCGATATTGCAGCGACACCGACACAGTGCACTGGGTGCGGACGCAGAAGAGGAGGTGGGGGAGGACAGGGACCACCGTATTCTCAGCGCCGCACTTGTGCAATCGCTCCTTCACCTCGACGTGACCATCTACGATACACTCCAAGGTCTGCGCACGGAGGCCGGGTCGACTGCGTGCGTGGCCGCGTGCTACTTGCCACCGCGGCACCGCCACTCCCCTAACCGGATGCTGCTACACGGGATTGGCTCCATGTCAACGATTGGTTCGCAGCGACTTCGGTCAGCGCTGGAGTTATCCCCAAACAGTTTCACCTCCAGCACCCCATTTGTGGCGACCATTCCCGTCACTGCCCCTGGCGCCCAAGCGAAGGTGTGTCGCAGCGCGAGCATTAATATGGTGGACTGTGCTGCTTCATCATCATCATTACCGCCACCGCCACCCCCACATGCAACTGCCACTCCTGGGTTCTCCAGGCGACGTGTACCAGCGCGGCAACATCCACGTCCGCAACAGTCCCTTTCCCCTCCGCACATTCCTCCTGCGCAGCTGCAACATCGGGAGAGCTACCACAATCAACCAGATGACCCCGATGACCAACATCTCTTTGCCACCAGCGCGGCCGCTACAGAGGACAAGAGTGGCAGCCCCTTGAGCGCTCGCAGCCCTTACGGCGGCGGTGACGAGGCGGCGACGGGTGGGAGCGGGTGCGATCTGTGGCGCCAGCACCGGCGCAGCTCACTTTATGGCCGCGGTGGCACGGAGGACTCATTCACCGAGGAAACGGCCGAGGCAGCGACGCTGCTGGAGGGCGTGGACTATTTGCGCCTCTCCATCGCTAATTTGGGTGACAGCCGCGCCGTCGTCGGCCGCGTGCGCACCGGTGAGGTCCTCCTCGCCACGAAGGACCATCGCATCGCGGCGTCGTCGGCCGAGCGCGCGCGTGTGCTGGAGTGCGGGGGCGTTATCGACTTTGACCGTATTGACGGATCACTCGACGTGACGCGTGGTCTCGGTGACTACCGATTTAAGCAGAGCCCCCTGACGTGGTGGACGCAGCACGCACAGAGCAAGTATGAGCGGAACGTGATCAGCAACATCGCGGACACCTACGAGTGGCGCGTTCACGATGGCGACCTCTTGGTGATCGCCACCGACGGCGTCTGGGATCGCATGAGCTCGGCGGAGGTGATACGGTTTCTGTCCGAGGAGCTTCGGAGCCTCTGCAGTGGCACGGGCACACGCTTGTACAACCAGCGCGGCAGTCATTGTGGTGATGGCGTCGCTACAGCGCGCCAAGCTGATGCTCCCCGTGACGATGCCACACGCACCTCACCACACCAGGCGAACGCGCGGCTTTCGCCTTTTGGTGTCCCCGTCGACGCAGCGCTGTCGCCCAGCCTTCCTCAATGGGATGTAAAGACCGCCAATGGCAACGCGCAGACACTGACGAACATTGACCTGCCCACTGGTGTCTCTGCGTTTCAGCTGGCGCCGATGGGGATGGCTGGGGCTGACAGCGACGTTTGTGCGGTAGAGGAAGTGCCCGGCCCTGCCGAGAAGCAGGAGCGCGGTGAGGAGGTGGTCGAAGAGGAGACTGGCGGCCTCACGAGTCGCTACTCGAGGAGCGTATCGATGCCCTTCCACAGTGGCCCTAGCAACGTGGCCGGTGAGGCGAAGGACCGTCACTTCTTCACCACTGGTGCCTCCTCAGTCTCACTGGCGGACTTCCCGACACCTAACTCAGACGTCGCCACGCAGGAGGTGCTCTCATCGTCACCGGACGCTGGGCCGCGCCGGGATCCAAGCATCTGTGCTGATCCAGGGCAGTTCGCTGGAAAAACCATCCGCCTTGCCATGTGCGGGGTAGACAGCAGCAACCGCGTGCCTCATCCATCGCCAGATCTCTCCCGCAGCGTGGAGGAGGAGAAGGTGGTGGCAGGCTTCGCAGAGGACCACACCACTGCCATAAATGCCAACGTTGAGATATCGAAGAGGACACCGGCCCCGCCAGGGCTAGAGCAGCGAGAGGGACGAGCGGTCACTGAGGAGATCATGAGCGGGCTGCGTTCATGGACCCCCGAAAGTACCACTCCCCCACTTGCCACGGGCAAAGCGACACATGGCGAGAGGGACGACTCGTGTGCTCAGCTTGCACTTGAGCGTCACCTCTCTGCACAATCCGACTTGACAGAGGCGGCAGCACCGCCGCATCACACGGACCTGCAGAAGGCAGCGGACCGCTTGGCGGATCATGTGCTGCACACCCTCAACAGCAATGACAATGTGTCCATTATCGTGGTGCTCTTCTCCCTCGGGTGCATGTCCTCAGTAGCGGCAAATGGGAGTGCACTGGAAGACCCTGTGAGAACTCCCATTGTGTCTGCGGTCATATAGGCTTCTCCTACAGCGTTTCATCACCACCATAGTTAACTGCATATATATACAGAGCGCAATAGACGCCAGCTTCTTCTGTTTGTGAGTGTTTATGTGTGCTGTTTTTATTTTTCTCTCTCTTTTCTCTTTCCACCCCTCTCTCGGCTTCTGTTTGTCATTCCCGCTTCTCCCGGTTGAGAGAGAATGTAGAGAGAATGCCGTGCCGTAAAATAAGGTGCTTCTTCCTATACAAATCTTACTCCTTGTCCCTCTTTCCCTCTTTTTTAAAAGTATTCCTTCATCTGATGCACCACAGACACAGTAAACGTCTGTTTCTGTGATATATATATATATATATATATATGTATGTATATTAATTCAGATGTGTGTCGGAAATGGTGGAAAGGGGGAGAGCATCTATTATTATTTTTGAATGGTACAATGAGGAACAGGGAGGGAAAAGTGCCTACTTGTCATGTACCTATGTGTGTGTTTGTGTGTGCATGTAGTTGAAGGGTGAATGAGGAAACAGCGCAGAATGTGTAAGACGAATCCCCCCCTCTATCTTCGTGTTTCTGAACACGGAACTCTCGTCTTCCTTTTTTCTCTCTCTGTTAAACCGAGTAGTCAATTGGAATGCTGCTGGTAGTGGTGAGAATGTGTGTGTGTGTGTGTGGGGGGGGGGGGGATGGATCGCACAAGCATTCAGTCGCGATGGGCCAGCACATTTCACAATTTGACTTGCTATTTGTCGTTCCCTCTCCTTCCCTTACCTCCTCTTCCCCCTGATCCCCTTCTCTATATATGTATGTGTGCTTCATTTTTCCCCCCTCCACTCTGTCTCTGTCTCTTCCTTCTTTTGTATGTGTGTGTGTGTTCCACAGAGTGATGTTAATCTATACCGCTGTGCTGTAAGAATGCGTATGCTGCGCGCACGTGTGTCCACCAGACGCGTAAGTGCGGGAGAGTCGGGCTACTTAAAAAAAAATTTCGGGGGAGGGGTGGCATTTTTGTATGCGCATATGAACACCGTGGGACTTGGAGGCATTTTTTTTTATCAGCATGAATCGGTTAACACTTATTACGAAGAGTTATATACATTTATATATATATTCCTGGATCAATCGTTATGTGTATGTATGTTGAAGAGCTTGTAAAGTACATGGAAAGGCCTTTCATATGTTACTAAATGGCAACAACGTGCAGCTTTACTCACAGTTATTATTATTATTGGTTTATGTCGCACCACCTCTCTTATCTATTATATATATATATGACGAAGTCTTTTTCTGGGGAGCGGTGGATTTGTTTTTCCCCTCTCATTCCCAGAAGGAAAACAAGGGGGCACAGAAGTGCCCGTATCTGCACAGTAATGCATGCATATATCTGTGCGTACGTGGATTTGAATGAAGCTATATGTGCACCCATGCTGGGACAGTGCCTTCCACCATCTTTTCATCTCCATCGCACATTTCAAATGACGGCACATATCATAACCCGTGAGGGTTTACGTGTGTGTGTGTGCGTGTGTGGGAAGGATGAGTGAGCATTGTATGATTTAGGATTATAATCCAACGAAAAAGTACTGATATTATAATCACAGTACAAGCAAAGCATCTGAAGCACGTAGATATAGAAATGGAAATTCCAAGAGTGAGTGATGAGTGAGTAGAAGCATATGCGTTTCCCCCCCTTCCACGTCAATATGATGATTGATTATTTCCCGCTCCATAACGTGCAGTTTCCCATCACTCTGTTGTAGTTTTTTTATTATCCTTTTCTCCCTGTGGTTTTCTAATTTGGAGACGAATTATTAACAAAAGTAAAGAATAAGAAATGAAAGGGCAATTGTGGACAGAATAAATCATAATCAGCAACGACAAATCATACTTCTCCTCCCCTCCCTCCAGAATAAAAAAGCAAACAACAACAGGAAAGACCATCAGTGAGACAACAGGAGCAGGAACACATACAATGACGACAAGCAAACTAACAGCGCGCTCATAGCTGCTTCTGACTGAGAAAGCAATGCAACACCGACATACATACAAGTAGCGAATAATGCAAAGGGAAACACATACGCAATATATATCTTTTTTTCTCCTTCTCCTTTGTTAATTCATCCGAAAAAACAAAAACAAAAACAAAGAGAATGTATATATATATATATATACATACACACAGAGTGCCATTGAACTAAATATAGGAGAAGTACAGAAGATGCGCATATTCGTGGTACCAAAACGAGAGATTCCCA
This sequence comes from Ecitophya simulans, assembly GCA_027574965.2. Taxonomy (NCBI): domain Eukaryota; kingdom Metazoa; phylum Arthropoda; class Insecta; order Coleoptera; family Staphylinidae; genus Ecitophya; species Ecitophya simulans. The sequence continues at coordinate 29,268 of JAODGE020005365.1, forward strand.
TTGTACACACACACCCTTTAAAAAAGAAAAAAAGTCACTCACCAATCTCCTTATCGTCTCTTCTTCATGACTGCGACACCAAAGACAAACTCAATGACGACAACAACGCCGTTTTTTTAAAAAAAGAAAACACTCTCATCTCTTTGGCTCGAGTCTCTCTTGGTTCAGTACTGCCCGCTTGTTATTTTTCCTCCGTATAAATATCCACCCCCCTAACTTCCACCTCAGGAGCGCTCCGCCATCGCCTTCTCCCTCCTAGCTCCCCATCACTGAAACAGTTTCTTTTCGTTTGTCTGCACTCTGTGCCACCTCTCCCCCCTCCTCCCTCCTCTCTCCTACATGCCACATACACACACACACACACACACACGTTCACATCCCCATCTTTCCGTCGCACTCTCGTTATTCCCTCCCCCTTCTCCCAAACATCGTACATGCACGCGTTCTTTTCTATTTTTCCTCCGTTTTCCCAAGGCTATAGATCGTTCCCGCTCCCCACGAGAGCACATAGGCGGCAGTTGTGACCGCTGGTAGCTTAAAAAAAATTCATTTGCCTGCCCACTGGCGGAGCGACGAGACGCATTGCGTGGGCGAGTGGGAGAGCAGGAGACAATCCATATACACCTAATTCACTGACATACACACACACACACATATGAACGACACTGCTGCTGCCACTACATCCATCTCGGTACTTATTGTGGTCTTCATCATTGGAATTGTTACTGGCTTTCTACTGTCCTTCTCGCGCATGCGCAGTTGGCTTGGTGGGTGGGGCGGGGCTGTGTCTGGCAAGTTCCAGCAGGCCCGACATCTCATTTCCACTGGAGAGGAGGTCAAGATGATGTTAGTGGTGCGTAAGGATCTGAAGATGGGCACAGGGAAGATTGCGGCGCAGTGTGCTCACGCTGCGGTGGCGGTGGCGGAGGAGGTCCAGGCCTGCCGACATCTCACGGACAACTCTGGCGCTGTGGTTGGCGGGACGCACACGTGGGTGGAGTGGTATGATGCGTGGAGGCTCACCGGCTCCGCAAAGGTGGCGGTGCAGTGCCCGGATGAGGTGGCCCTGATGACGGTCGCGCGGGAGGCCAAGGCGGCAGGGCTTCCCTTCTATGTAATTCGCGACGCCGGGAGGACTCAGATCGCAGCCGGCAGTCGCACTGTGGTGGCGGTTGGACCGGCGCCGAAGAGTGTCGTGGACACTGTGACTGGGCATCTCAAACTGCTGTAAAGGGAGTGTGCGTGACGGTTCGACCCACGCGGATAGCACCCACGTACACACGCACATGCACGCACGTGTACGCCTCACACAGGAATAGGAAAGAGGGAGAGAGAAAAAAAGGCTGTCCGGGAACAGGGAAGAGATTAAAGGAGGAAGTGCATTGATTATTGCTTTTGATCCTCTGCACTCCCTTGTTTATAAAAATTTCCCCCAAAGGATATCTTTTTGACATCATTGACATATATCTACGCGGACGCACCACGTGCCTGCGTACCGAAAGCGCACCGTCTGAGGAAAAACATATTTTGTCACTTTCCATCGGCCATCTGTGACGTCTTTGTTCTCAGCTCCTCCGTTTCTGGAACACATAATGTTATCTCCATGTAGTTTCCACACACACACACACACACTTACTCCCCCCAAAAACAGTAGTTATTTTTGATTGTTCACAGGTGCACATCCAGCGTTACACTCTTACCCGACTCACTAGAAACAACAGCCACAAGAGGGGAGAGAGAAAACAACAACAGGGAACCATCAACTTGAAGATGACTCAGAAGATTCTGCTTGCAGAGAGCCTCGACCTCCTACGCCAGTGTGAGACGAAGGAGTATGAATTGGATTCCATTCGCACCCGCACCTCAAACACAAAGGACATGCCGAAGATTGTGATGGGCTACTATGCGGTGTACCATCAGTACGTGCGTGCGCTTGAGATACTGAACTTTGTGCGACATCAGGTGCAGAAGGAGCACAACGCGGCCAATCCAACGTACAACCGAAACCTGAGTGAGTTCTGCACCAATAAGATGGGTGCTTACATGGACCGCTGCGAAAACATCATCAAGAAGGTCGATCGCATCTATGTACCAGCAGAATTGGCGGAGACGATCACTCGCGACGGCTACACACCCGAAGCGACGCTGTTCTTTGTGAATGGGTCAGAATTTCCGATCACTTCCAAGGCAAGGTCGACTACACAGCACGCGGATGTCTCTGGAGGGATGTACGTGCTCACGATAAAGAACACGGATGACTATTCGGTGATGTCGCCAGATGTGAACATTAGCGTTTCCATCACGCAGGCCGGGCTTGGGGCCGAGAACGTGAAGGCCGAGAAGCTCCCCTGCAAGCATGCGTGGAGGAAGTTCATCGGTATTGTTAGCAGCGGTGCAGTTGACATCATCGTGGCAGCGGACGGTGTGCGGGACTCCCATGTGGATATCTTACTGGAGCAGTGGCGCGCTCTGGACGGCAGCGACGAAAGTGGCAGCAACTTCGCAAGTGCACATCATCAGCTGGACAGCACAGCCCTCTTTGAGAATGTGGTCAAGCCCAGCAGACAAACCACCAATGCGAGTAGCAGCAGCCCTACGAGTGATGGCAACGAATGGCTTAGCGGTATGCCCGCCATTCCCGACGACGAGCTTGCTTCCCTGGCCAACTACAAGGTCCCACAGACAAACATGCCCTCGATGCCACCGGCTCAGCAGTCGCCCCCGCGCGTGTCCCCTACGGCGGACCCATGGACACAGCTGGAGATGATGAACGTGCCGCACGTGGGTAGGAGGAACACCTCCACCATCTCGGTGCCTGACCCAGTGGAGGTGAATCCGATGGGACTGACCTGCGATCAGCGGCTCGCGAAGGTTCGCGCGATGTTGAATGCTTGGCCCGAGGGCGGTGTGAGTGCGGTCAATCTCCCTGCCACAGAGCAGCGTATTGTCGGTTCAGTGTATGCGCTACCGCTGCCTCGTGAATTTTCGTAAGGCACTTTTTTTTCGTATTGTCTTGTATCATTGTGCGTCTCTGTGAATGTATACATGTGTCTCTCGTTGCCACTCTTCCACTTTACGGCTTCTTTCCTTTTTTCTTACTAGTGTTCTGCCGCATAGTTAAGCCACTACCCTGTATGCGTGTTCATTTCTCTCTACAGTTATATACATATACATATCTTCATTTTTTTTATCATTGACCCCTCCTTTTTACGTCGCGTGTGATGCTTCTCTATTTTCGTACTCCGTATGAGTGCGCATCAATCATTCTATGTTTGCTCCTGGCGTTGCTGAACTCTTTGCATCCCACTGACTGACAGCTGCGTTGCTCTTACATTATATCTTACGGCTGTGTATCGGCAAATATTATATATTTACGTTTTACCGAGACTTTTTGTTAATGAGAGAGGGAGGTGTGTTTGTGTGATCGTTGTGTGTGTGTGAGCATTGTGGCACACACACACACACATAGACACGCATTGCTGTGACAGGTGTATACCACCTGTGATTGTAACAAAGGAGAGGGTACCGTTACTATCGTTGCTGCCCTCCCCCCTTTTACCCTTAAAAACACTTTTTTTTGATTAATAAAGAAGTGACAGAGACAAAAAGTACAGAAACCCGCATGAAGGGGGAGGGGGAAAGGCACATACCATTGCGCAGACGCAGGCACTTACTGGACAGCGGACATTGACCGAACGTCAATTTTCTATTTGCAGTCTTTGAATAGGGACACCTCCACCGCACGATCAGCACCGAACCACTTGTACTTGCGTCGGAACATCCTCTATATATGGACATGTGCGGTCTCCTATGTACGTCTGTTCCCTCTTTTTTTCGCTTTCCATATAATTACGAATATACAATTATATGAACGCCCGCGCACATCCTCCCACTCCTCCACCCCCCTCTCTCTTCTCTATCTGTATATCATTAGCAGCGCGTAGGCTGTTAGGGCAGTTGATTGGGACTAAAGAAAACACACACAACACACATACGCACGCGGACGGTTTTGTTTTATCTTAACAGGGAGACTTTAAAGTTGGCCATCTCGCACGAATTGCACGCCCTCTCAGTATTTTTGTATAACTTTCATTCACAGAGTTCATTTATTGATCGGCTTTTTTTTATTTTGAGGTGGAGCAAGCATCACCCCCATCGTGTCTGCGCTGGACGAATAGAAGACAGGGGGTGGGGAGAGGAGGAGGGGGACGCAGGCGGGGGTATAGTCACTGAATTCATACTTGGTGGCGGCCTCGTGATTATCCTCCCTCTCACTCTCTCGCCATTTATCTTAACGAAACGGGTTTGCTAACGTTGTCGCGAGGAAGAGAGTGACACATACACACACACAAAAACCACCACCACCACGAGGAAAGATGCACGCCGCATCTGCGGCACAGACTGCAGTAGCTAAGGTGGGTGTGGATGCCGTCACATCCACATCCTCACTCTTTCGCCCCATCACGATCGGCAAGCACATCCACCTCCCCAATCGCTTCGTCATGCAGCCCATGTACCTGAATCTCGAGAGCGAGCTGATGCGTGGCAGCGAGGAGATGGTGCAGGCGATGTCCACATTCTTTAGCGAGCGCGCCCGTTATGGAGCGAAGCTCATCGTTGTCGGGGGGTTGGGGCCCTCGAAAGTGGGTCGCTGGAACCGCGATGCGCTGATGCTGACCACCTTTGACGACGCCAAGGCGTTCGCCAGTGTGACTCGCGCCGTGCACGCGGATAAGGGCTACGTGCTTGCACAGGCCTTTCACGCTGGACGCGCGGCACGGAAGCGCTGGTTCATCTCCTCGACCTCCACACCGTCGCAGGTGCAGCCCATCGCGAACACACGCCCCTTCAAGTTACCCGGATTTGGGATAGGGTACGTTGTGACGGAGTATCAGCGATTTGCAAAGCTCGCGGAGGAGGCGGGCTTCGATGGGATCGAGATACCAGTGAGCGAGGGCTCGTTGCTGCACAACTTCCTGTCCCCAGCGGTTAACACACGCATTGACCGCTTCGGCGGTTCGCTGGGGAACCGTCTGGAGGTGATTATTCGTGTGCTGGAGTCCATTAAGACACACCTGTCAGCACCCGATAAGTTTGTGGTGTCGGTGCGCTTGTGCCTGCATGACCTGAAAGAGGGTGGCATTAGCATGGCGGAGACGCTGATGGTAGCCGAGATGCTCGGAAAGAGCGGATATGTCGATTTGCTCAACACCAGCGTTGGCATGCACGACTCTCCTGTACAGACCCTCGCCTCCTTCGTACCACAGGGCACCTTTGCGCGTAGCTGCCAGCTCCTCAAGCAGCGACTGACAGCCGAGTCCATCGACGTACCAGTGGTAGCGTCCCACCGCATCCACTCCGCCGCAGTGGCGGAGCGTCTGATGGACAGCCTCCGGTGCTGTGATCTGGTGGGGGTGGCACGGCCGCTGCTGGTGGACCCGCGGTTCATCGCGAAGGTGGCGCAGGGCCGCGAGGAGGATGTGGTGCCGTGCATTGGATGCAACCACTGCGTCAATCGCCTGTACAAACATCAGCGCATCACATGTGCGCTCAACCCAATCAGCGGGTATGAGCGGGAGCGCTCCTGGGGCCCGACAAAGTTCCGCAAAAGCATCGCCGTGATTGGAGCGGGGGCGGCAGGTGTCACTTGTGCGTTGACGCTCTGGCGCCGAGGCCACGATGTCACGCTCTTTGAGAGGTCGTCTGCTATCGGCGGACAGCTCAATCTTGCCAAGGTGGTTCCCGGTAAGCAGTCCTATCAGGATGTACTGGAATACTGGACGCGGCAGCTCCGACAGTCCTCAGTGAATGTCTGCATGAACGCTGAGTTCACGCGCGAAGATATGGCGCGCAGTCATCAGACGTTTCACGCTATTGTGCTGACAATGGGATCCATCCCGCGCCCCATCACCTCACACGTTTTCCCAGGAGCGAGTGAGAGCAAGTTAGTGGTGCCGTTCTCCCGTATTCTTGACGGCAGCGTCATTGCCGGGCGACGAGTCGCGATCATCGGGAATGGGGCCATTTCTCACGACGTGGCATCCTACCTTCTCCATGATCAGCGTGTTTCACGGTCGGTATCCATGTACCTGGATGAGTGGGGTGTCAATCTGGATGACGGGACGATCCTGACCCCCGACGTTGCCACTGAACGAGCCCCACGCAACAACCGCGACGTGGTGCTCTTCAATAAGGCCGACAAGGATGCCGACCTCTCACGTGGCACCGGGTGGTCACAGAAGCAGTGGATTCGCAAGCATGGCGGTACCATCGTCAAGCACGCCCTCATTGAGAATATTGACAGCAAGGGCCTCTTCATCTCCACTGTCTCACCCACCACGCGGCGCTACTTCGTCCCCTGCGATACGATTGTGTGGTGCAATGGAATGTTACCAAACTTCTCCGTCGGCACGTGGCTGCACGAGTGGATGCACGACGGCGCCAAGTCACGTGGGGAGATGGTGAGAGACTTTAGCATCTATGCTGCCGGGTCGTGCCGCGATAGTCAGACTGGCGATGGACATGGCGAGCAGGACCTCCTCCAAGCGGTGCACGAGGGCTACGAGATTGGATATAAGGTGTGCTGACACACGCACAGGCACACATACGTACATCTTCCCAGTTTGCTCCTAAGTCAAGTGCCCAAAACCAGTATTTAAATGAAACTTATCGTGGAGAGGTGGCGACGGAGAGAACAGCGCGCACAAAAATAACAAAAAACATCACCATTGCCACTGGCACTTCTCTCTCGTTCTTCTATTGGTTCTCTATTCTGCGAGTATCGCCTGTAGGGTCCTAATGTGATGTGTGAGAGGCTGTCAGGTTCTTTTTTTGTATTCCGTCTACGAACTTCCGGTATGCACGAAGCGCTCTATCCAATCCACTCTGCCCTTGTGTGTGTGTGTGTGTGTTCTTCTTTCCCTCCATCCTTCACCTCATGTATCCGCGTGCAATGAGTGCAGCGAGCATGCTAGTGGTTGGTGGTTCGCAGCCTCTCTCTCACTCTAGTTAGTTGATTTGGTTATATATATATTAGCATATCGCATTTGTGATCATCCGCACAACTGCTTTTCATTCGAGCTACTGGGAGGAGAGGACAGGACAGGGGGAAAACACACAAACGAAAAAGACGAGAGGCTCCTTTTCGATAGCCACAGGCCCCCCGCTCTCGTCTGCTGCAGCGTCACTGTGAAGCCTTTAGAGGTGATAAGAAAGAAAGCTCTGAGGAGCCAGGGGGGGGGGGGGGGGGGGGGGGGGGGGGGGGGGGGGGGGGGGGGGGGGGGCGGGCCCTTTCCCCCC
>JAODGE020005389.1:0-46878 GCA_027574965.2 Ecitophya simulans
GCACACGATCACAGGAGGGAGGAAGGTGGGGGGAGGGGAGGGGGTTAGGGTGTGTACGTGTGTGAATTTGTCCGTGTGCGCATTGTGTCTGGAAGATTGGGTGAATAATATACCGAAGGTGTTACATAGAGAAAAAAAACTCCACATCTTTTGAGAGATTGCACATTCCATACTGTTTTTTATGAATATGCGTAAAGAACAAGGGAAATAGTGTTATATAGGCGTGGGGACCCAACTGGGCTCCGAGAAGTAAATCATAAAAATCACAATAGTAACGCACCGATGACCAGCCATGCATTGGCGCTGACCACACATAGCTCAAATCAGTGTGTGAACTGCGATGAACGAGCAGAGGAGGGGAGGGAGGGAAGAGGGAGGGGGGGGGGGGGGAGGGGAAGATACTTAAGCACACTTAGTTCACTTTATGTGGCGGTACATCTGAGAGGTGGCATGCGCATCCTCCCCCTCATCAGTGCCAGGGTTCGTTCCAGACACTCATAAACTGCCACGCAAACGCAACCAATCTCCACTGTCTTTTTGCTTTGACCATATGCAATATGAACGCGGCGATGACATTTCCCCATGCTGCGTATACACAACATGTGCAAATGCAGAAAGATACAAAGTAAACGAAAAAAACAAGTGAACCACCGATATGCGCCTCCAGCTAACACAATACCAAGTAACAGTAAACAGTAGGCTGAGCTCATCTAACTCACATCACTGTTATGAACGTAATTACGGACACGCTGTTGAGAGAGAAATAACAGCGCAAAGACACCAGACACACACATACATAAACACATACACACAAGCGAGGGAAAGCAAAAACAATGATGCACGTATATGCAGGAAGAGGTCACACCTCCGCCAGTATCTCTCTTTCTCCCTCCCCATATCTACAGAATGAGTGCCGCCAAGTCTAACACCTTTTTATAACAACAGTAACACAAGAGAGAAAAAAAAGGAAAAAAGGACAACGGACTGCAAGGCACCAGCATAACAAACTAATGGAAATAACAGTATGATGCTACAACATTTGAAATGTATCCGAACTACTACGAAAGCACATTGGAAAACACAAAAAACAGACAATATCCATTCTTTCCGTGCGTTTCTACAATTTTACAAGTGTGCACACACGCACACGGATGAACAGACTGTTCTTCCGCTCGCCTTCTCTCTCTTCTCTTCCCACTCTTCTACGCGAGCACATGTGCGTGCCTGTTCCACTTGTCCTTGGGCCCATCCCCCGCTGGGTCTCACACTCCCTGTGACCCTTTCGCTGCCTCCTGACGCCAGCGACGCAGCTGCTCCGACATGCTCAGCCCACCGCTACCCTCCGCCCTATCGTCAATGAAGCTCTCGTTGTGCTGCGGCCGCACCTTCAGTTGTAATTGGGAAGAGGCTGCGACGGCCTGGATGGCTGGGCCGGACTTGGGCGAGGGAATGCGTGCGGGGACCGTAGAGCGTCTCCCGAGGGGATGGCCAGCGGTGGTGGTGGTGGTAGATCCATCCGCCGCCGTGGCTGAAGAGCGGCGCAGCGAAGGCCGACTCACTGGCACACCTTCTCCATGACTGTCATCTAATACGACCTCGCCCGGCGTGGAGTTGCGAAGAGATGGGAGCCCCTGCACGGCGACGCCGTCGCCAACGCCGGGTGCGTTACTGTGGTTGAGTCGCGAGGATACTCCGGCCCCTGTCGCGGAGAGGCTCAGCTCCGAGTTAGTGAGTGAGCGCGCGAGAAGCGGCAGCCGAGCTGAGCTGCTGTGGCTGGCGATGGTGCTGGGCGGCGATGGTGCGAGTCGACGTTCCCGGCTCAATGCTTCGGAGAAGCGGGGCAGCGGCGGCGGTACCGTTGGGGTCACGCTGCCGCCACCGCTGCGCGGGGAGGGCCTGTCTGCAGTCGACTCTGGATACCGTGGCGGTGCGGCGGGGCCGCAGTCGCGCGGGTGCTCACTCGAGGGGGAGGTGATGGCAGCGGCGCCGTGGCCAGCCGCAGTCGCAGTCGCAGTGCGAGCCCTTTCGACTTCGCGAATGCGCATCGCAATATCGGCGAAGGACAGCTCTGCAGGCTCTGCGGCGTCGGTGGGGTACACTAACGTTCTCCGCTTACCGCTAACTCTTCTGCCAGTGCTGTTCCTGACGCCGCCAACAGTAGAAGCAGCGGCCCCGCAGGGCTCCGTGGACACGGCTGCCGTGCTGACAGGCGCTGACCTCCCGGTGCTGGCGGGAGCGGTGTCAGGGGATCCCTGGGGCTGAGGATAGCTGTGCTGGTGATGTGGCTGTGGTGGCGTCTCCGCTGGCTGCCCCGACCGTGATCCGGTGCCACTCGCATGATCCACCCCGTCCCCGCCGTCGCGTGGGGTACTGTGCTGGGGTTTTCCCTTTGTCACCGCCGCTGTAAGAGAGGATAGCGCCGCCGTATCATCGTCGTCTCGATCCTGCGGAGAATCCCTCATCAGTCGCGCGATAGCATCCTCGCACTGAGCCACACGGCGGGCGAGTGCGGCGTTCTCCATGCACGCCACCCTCAGTGCCTGCCGCAGCTCGTCGGTGGTGGCAGTGGGGTTCGCGAGCAGTGCGCGGGCGGCTGCGGAGCCGCCCTCGAGCTCCTTGTCATGATGAGCATCGCCATCATCACCGCTGCACGCCGCCCTCTCCGTGCCACTTACGGTAGCCATAGACCCGACATCGACTGCCGTGTCGCTGCGGGCTCCAGACTCCAGCTTGGATCTCCGTCGCTCCATGACCCTGCGCATGCTCATGCTCGCAGCGCTGAGCTGCTGCTGCTGACCGACGCCACCCCCGATCGCCACCGTCGCCGATGGCGTGCTGATGGCGGCGGTTGTAGGGGTGTCTGTTATCGTCGAGACGGATGTGAAACTGTCCTGCGGTGCCCCACTTGGGGTCGAGATATATAGCAGCTCATCAAATGAGTCCGACTGCGATCGCTTTGCGTCTGCCGTGTGATGACGGCTGCTATGATCACGTTCGCTCCCTTCTTCGCTTTGCTGTGAGGTAGAGACAGTGACAGTGACTGATTGCGGTGTGCCTCGAACTTCTACTTGTGAGGGCCGTGACCCTAATACAGGGCTGGCCACAGTTGATGGTTGCAAACTCTGACGCTGCTGTTCCTGCCGTTTCTCGGTGGTGCTTGTTGAGGTGGAGGTTGCGGGGGAGAAATTGGTGCTATTATTTGCGCCAGCGCTGCTTGTGGCGGTGCCGACCCTGGTAATGGTGGTAGTGGAGCTTTTCCGAAAGTTCGGCGCACTGCTAGTGTGATCATGTGGGTCTGAGTAGAGTCTCTCGGCGCTGAGATCCTCCGTCGTTGCGGATGTGGAGGTGAGTGTGTTGAGTTGCGCGGTGGTGGTGGTGATGACTGTGCTACTGCTGTGCATTGATGATTGGAATGTACGGTGGCTCCGACGCGTAGTGGGTGAGATCGACTCGCCAGCGGCTGGAGAGTTCGGCCGCTTCGCAACACTGCTGGCTGTGCCGCTGAGTGAGTCGCTGTTTAGCATTCCCATATGAGACAGCATGGTGCGCTGTCGCGCGGCAAAGGTATCATGTCGTTGTTGTATGCTCTCTCCAAGCCCTCTGCCGAGGAGTGTGGTTGCCCTATTTGATCTCCCAAAGTTGAGTCCAGAAAAGTCCGCTGGGTCACTGTCCTCTGACGATATGTTGAACTGATGCATTTCCAGTCCTTCCCGACGTCCTCAGAGAGGGAAGGAGGGACAGACCGCACGCCAGGGGACGATACTCTCCGTGACACGCGCTCCTTCGCTCGTTTCTCGCTTTAAAACCTACGCCGACTAGATGAATGAGATTATAAGTAGTGGGAGAGGGGAACACACACACATACACAATGCCACCGCACCTACTAAGTGCCGATGACTGAGAGGAAGAGAAACAACAACAGATGAATGGCAGTGGGGGCGAAAGAACACAAACAATATGGCCAAGTAACCAGAGAGAACAGTATATATGTGTGTGCTCCTACTCACTTCCCCAAAATCGCGCGCAGTGTTTCGTTGTCTTCGCCTCTCTTCTTTTTCCCTTGCTGCTGCTGCTGCTGCTGATCTGGTACCTGACAGTATAGGAGAAAATAGAAAAAAATCACTAATGACTCTACTTGTAAAATAATGGAAAAGAGAGAGGGAGAGAACAGCAGATCCACAAGTCAGTGCCAACCGCTTCCCCGGTTGATAGCAAAACAATAAAGTAAATAATAATACTAATAAAACTAATAGAAAACAGCACCGTACGAACTAATAGAAAGATGAGATTGGCGTGGAACCAAATATGAAGGGAGTGTGTGTGTGTGTTGATGCGTATAACATCTGCCCATAATAGAGGGAAGACAACTATATATATATATATATATATAAATAGAAAGAGGTAAACAACAACCACAACAAAGGGACATATACTGAGACATTCATCACTCAGAGTAGGACAGAATAGTGGACACCCCAGTAGAGCACTGCTCCATTGCACACACACACACACACGCATGCAGTCTTCTCTTTGCAACTAGACGGGTGAGGGTTGCAGTAATCAACAGCACTCAGCATAACTAACAGAACGATTAAAATAATCATTCATTGCTTTTTTGTGCGTGCTTGTGTGTGTGTGGGGGGGGGGGTATAGACTCGTTTTTCCCTTTTTGTGTTTTATCGTATATGTTCCCCATTACGATCAACTTCAATATCCCGGCCCGCTTTGTTCACTTTGCATACCGATGCACAGTTACACGACATAGACTCAACATATCAACAACAACAGCAGTAGCCGTGCGAGAACAACGAACCTCACACGCGATATGCTTCACTCTTTCTCGCGGCACATAGAACATAGGCGTAGGGGACGGGGTAGGGTGGGGGATAAAAAGATGGGTGATGGGGAATATGAGCTCGGGTAGGTGTAAGTGCAGAAAAGATACTTTATTTGCGCAGAGAGGAGACAATGCCGCGATTGTAGAGAAGACACGTCTCTCTCCCTATATATATATATAGTAACAGAAGATAGATACGATGAACTGAAATTCCTGTTGCTCATATGACGAATATCGTGTGGGCAGGCCACTTTAAAAATTGTGCTGTGCGATAACAACAAAGAAGACAACAGGAGCAGGAGGGAAAGCGGACGTACAGTGTGTGCATTATGACGCACACCCTTTCGCCGAGGACAACGCCACGAACATCATTAAATGAAGATCATGATGCTGAACGTCGCGAAGGCGATAATAGCTGAGAGGTGCCAGAACAACATCAACGACAAAACGGTTCCACAGCCACCCCTCTCCACCTCACCCACAGAGTTGACGACACGACTGCAGTCGCGCCACATTCTTAGAAAGGGTCTGTGGGCCCAAACGGGTTCATTCCTCCGAAGGGATTGTGATGTACAGATTGCAGAAAACAATCGTCGCTCGAGCTCTCTATTCTGATCCCCAGCGGACTCCACAGAGGTGTTTTCGACTTGGCTGCAACAGGGGGGGAGGAGGCAGTCGCCGCCTCCCCTGTCGCAGTGGCAGCTCTGCTGTGCACCCGAGCGGAGAACACTTCCGACATACTCTCGGAAAACTGCACTGTAGTGCCACGGGCTGTGCAGCCGCCACGCCCGCGCACGCGCTCGTACAGAACCACATATGGGGTCTCTAGGGAACCATACACACCAGCGCTCCCAGCCAGCACGCGCCCCATCGTTTCCTCGGACACCTCCGCTACAGTGGAGTCGTTCAGGGCCACCCATCCGGCGTAGTAATTGGGCGACACCGCAGTCCTCACGACGGAACCCAGCGGCGCCGGTGATCTCCCAGCGACGATGGCGGTGACGGCCTCCACATAGTCGATCATGTGGTCATTCAGATTGCTAGTGGTGACGTCCACCGCTGAGGTGACACCATCGCCGTCGTCATCGTCGGGGGCGCGAGCGAGCGTAAAGTAATGTCCGCTCTGTGGGTTTGAGCCGCTGTGCACGACCACTGCACAGATACGATAAGGCAGATACGCGGTACCCGCACTGCTCACCCCCCTCTCCCCCTCCTCCTCATCGCCCACCGCCACGGGCAACACAATATACTCATTCAGTTCCACCGGATAGTCAACTTTCTCGTAGGCCGCGGCGAGACGGTTGTAGCGGAACCGGTTCAGCTGGAGTGTGAGGTACTCCGGCACACCCTTCACCTCATCTGCGGTCCGACCACGCGCAGGGGAGGTGGCTGCTGCGGCCACAGACATGGACAACGCCGTGGGGGTGCGCGTGCCACATCGCTCGCATTCCAATCTGTTGTCCCCGTCTAACACCTCGCGATTTATGGTAGGATCAGCGACGCGCAGTAGCAACGACTGAAGTGGCACGGATGAGCGGAGTGTTGGAGTGGTGATCATCGGCGCGGTTGCAGTGGTGCCACCACTGCTTGACCTGCTGCTGGCGCGGCGACTGCTCTCGTGTGAGGGCTGCCTATACGTGGTCACTGCTTCCACGCCGTGCGCAGCATCCACATGCACCTCCAGCATTAGGTCAGACGACTCCGATGCGGTGAGCGAGGGCACCAGTGGCGGTGGCGGTGGCGGAACGCACTCGCTGGCCTCCAGTGGAACGCTCAGGTCCCAGAAGAAATTACGTGCACTGCGCGAGTATCCACACCGCATACACTCCATCACCGTCACGGCGGAGCCACTGAACCAGCGCGTTACCCCTGATGGAGAGGCTGGTGGTGTGCAGGGCGCTGACGTGTTCGGTGGCGTTGTCCCAACCATCTGGGCTCCACCCTCCTGTGATGGTGGGGAGGATCTATGCTGCTCCGCGCTTTCAAGGCACTCCAATAGCACTTTAGAGAATTCCGACGCGTCGTGCTGTCTGCGGTCGTTGAAGGGGCTCGGCAGTGCCTGCACACAGAGGTGTGGGTCAATGCGTGCGGCTTGATGATTGTAGAGAATGCGCCAGTGCATCTCAGCGAGGAGTATGGAGAATGCGGAGCGTGTGTGCAGCGCGTGTGCGAGTGTACTGCTGCTGGATGGAGAGGTGGAGGTGACCGCTCGTGTAGCTGAGGGTTCTGTTGCCGTGCCAGTAGTCTCATCGCCGGCCTCAGGAGCAGGCGGAGGAGTGAACAGGACACCATCAGCCACACTCGTGACCAGTTCCAAGCGAAAGCCCCGGGCACAGAAAAGCATTTGTGTGATGCTGTTCAGAAAACAGGTGTTGCCAATGTTCGCGAGCCCGACGAATTGTCTCGTCACAGTAGTCTCAGCTGTAGTGGCTGGTGACCCTGAGGCAATAGCTGAGTAAAGGGCGGGTGGCGGGGGTGTCCTCAGGAAGTGCGGTTCTTTGGGTGTAATGCGACTGGACAGGTCAGTGGCACAGACATTGCGGCCCTCCTGCTCGCTGGCCTCCTCGGCTGCAGAGCGCTGTTTGCGCTCCAGCATCGAGACGTGCAGAGGGACTGATGCCGAGCTCGGGGCGAGGTCGCTATGGGGCAGCCGCGAGCACCGCAGCGGGTGCACCCACAGCGCAGTGCTGTATGTCAGGGAGGTGGGAGGGGTGGCCGTCGGTTGCGACAGTAGCACACCGCTGTTGAGGAGCTGAGTGACCTTAAAGACAGATGCGTTGAAGGGAAGGACCGCCATGACGCAGCGCTGAAAGTTAGGGTAGTCGGCGCACAGCTTTCCGATGCGCTGCAGAAACGACACGACGACGGGTGGGTACATGGTCAGTACTACCTGTAGGTCTCTCATATTGGCGCTGTCCCCTTCCAGTGACCACGAGACATCCCAGTTGCTAAGGGAGTTTACGGATCGATTTAATACCCAGGCGGCGACATCCGTCAGGTGAGAGCTGAAAACGGCCTCATCGCGGCTCTCCTCGCTATTTTTGAAAAGTGTGTAGAACATCTGAATCGTATATGGCCCCCTCTGTGGCCCCTCTCCAGAATCGACGCCACCCGAAACAGGTGGAACAACGCACTCCTCACGCGCATAGAAGTGGAGCACTGCTAGGAGCGTCTCAATATTCTCGAGAAGGCATGAAGTGCGCGGACTTGCGCCAATGCCTGAACTCTCGCCCGACAGCTCGAGTAGAGTGATCTGTGTGAACAGAGAGGAGGAGAGCGCTTCCGCGACACCGTGTAGACACCAACAGGCCTCATCCAGCTCGTTCCTGCTCCAGCTCCCCACACCATGTGCGAGCATTCCCACTATCACGCCAGAGAACAGCGATCCACCCGCCAGCTCAGCAGTCGCACGCAGCACAACAACTGCAATGGGCTCGGTAACGGGCGTCGTAGTGGCTGACGGCGATGGCGAAGTATTTGGTGTGGCATCTGCCTCTCTGCTGTCGCTGACACCCTCTCCCTCCTCATCTGCCTGCCCCCCCGCTCCGGCAGAGGCAGAGGCCTTTCGCTCCTCTCCTGTCTCTTTTTCGGGTGGATTTGTGGATGCCGCAGCGAACATGTTGCTGGGAAGACACTCATCAGCGACGCCAGCAGTATCCGCGGTTCCACTAAATGCGACGCTGGATCGCGTGGCGAAAATGTCATGTTGGGCGCCAGTGTACGAGCAGATCAGTGCCCCTCTCACCAGTGACATACCGAGCTGGAAGAGATTAAGTGCTACCGACGACGGTGCTGTGCGTGGTGCAGTAGACTCCGCGGATCCCCAGGTGTTGGTGGTGGTATGCGATGGTAGCGTGACCTCTCGGTCATCGCATGACTGTTGCCTCTCCTCAATGAGGCGCAGGTGCCATTCCTGAAGTAGGAGTATCCGCGACACAATATACGCCGACACCGCTGACGGTGGTGCATTCTCCTTTTCCCCCGCATGGGATTTAGAGGTGGCGAACCGTATGAGGATTGAGCTCTCGGGTCGGTATGGAAGAGGCTGTGACTGATACTGTGCGATAGTAATAGGCCACGCTGTCACACGCGGCGGCGGCGGTGGAATGCCGGGAGGTGGAGACATGCGTATATGGTATTTTATAAGATGCTTGTGTGTGTGTGTATTTGCTGAAAGTAGGTTCGCTTGAGTTCAGCTTGGAACTACGAATTGTAAATAAACGAATCAATCCACTCGAGACACAATCACTAACAATGTTAGCAGTGACCGTCACGCGTTTGCGCCCTCACCAATACAGAGAGGAACAAAAATAGTATGACGACCCAACACAATTTGATGGAAGGAGGATGACGAGGAGAGCATACACGTAGGTGAGAGTATCTGTGTGTGTGGGGGAGGGGGGGGGGGAAAGAGAGAGAGGGGAGGAGTGGCAGGACTACGCGAACTGACGATTATGATGCCAACACTGCTCGTGAGAGTAGCTGTTTGTGTTGCACTGACCAACAGCAGCTGCGAATAAAAAACAATGAGTCACTTATGCTCAGCTACAGAGAAGTCACTCTTCCCCACCCCCTGCCACTGCGTCACCGGTCGAGCAGTGTCCGCGCCGTTTGTGTGCGCAGGTTTACTGAAGCCAGCCCAGCCCCGCTCAGTTCCTTGAGCACCCGCACCATGGACTCATCGGAGAGCTGACACACTGCCTGCAGCTGCACAAGCGGGACATGCCTCCCAACTGCACTGCGGCAATGGAGTGCGTGCGTGGTGAGAAGGTACAGCACACGCGCGCTGTCAGGGATCAGGGCACTGTAAAAGTTGTTCCTCGAAATCGCCATCGCGGCATTGCGTGGTGGTTGCTGCTGCTGGAGTGTGCCTGGGGCCGCAGTGAGGTCGCGTATCCGCTGGTGTAGCGCTGTGGTGGAGAGCGCAGCGGCTGTCCGAAGCTCTGCCAGTGATTCGTGAGGGGGGAGGACGGAGGGAAGCACGCTGCGCTGCAGCTGCGCGGCCAGCGATACACTCAGGCGAGGAAGGTGCAGCCGCTCTGTAAACGGCACCGCCGTGTGCCTCCGCCCTGCCCTCGGCGGTGGCTGCTCCACGCCACCGTCGCCGCACCCAGATGAAAATGGTTTCAGCCACTGTAATGCCTGCGCCGCACGGTCTGCTTCATCGGCAGGGGGGCCCCGTCCTTCACGGAGCCCAGCTCGAGCGTGGATGATGCAGAGACAGTCCACCACGCCAGGAATGCGGAGGAGTCGCACGCCGCGCTTGTGAACTGCGTCCTCGTAGAGTAGAGCAAAGACAATCGCCTCCTCAATCCACCGATCGCCTGCATCGGCCTCGGTGCATAGTATCCCAGCGGCCTCCAGCAACGAATCGATTACATCAACGCTGCTGCTGTGGTCCATCTCCACCTCCGCCGGTGAGCCGCCATCCCGCTCTGTCCTCTTCCTGCCCCCGATTCGTAGAGCTGGCGGGCTGCTGGAGTCGACGGTAATGGAGTCCTCTTCGTTATCGTGCTGGTGCCACTCCCGATGAGTGGTCGACAGTACAAATGGCATTGTCAGGGAGTGGAAGGCTATGAGCACATCATCCAAGGAGTGCCTGGACGTCCATGCGGCTTGCACAAGTCTCAGCGATGCTGGACAGAGCAGGAGAGGGAACCGCCGCAGTGCCTCCCGCAGAAAGCAGCACAGCGGGAGGTTCCCAGGCCGAAGGAAGAAGAGAGTGTGCTCACGCATCAGCGCTTGCTCAAAGGACGTCCACTGTCCCTCCGTTTCCTCTGCGGTGCCTTCGCCTGATGCGCCTGAGGACGTGCAGGTGTGCGGTATCGCTTGGGGGTTCCAATGCTCCACCAGCCGCCGAGCCCTCGCCAGCGGTGCCCCCCTCCAGTGTTGGTTCGCCACAGTGGCGGTGCTCGTGTCGGCGTCGGAGAGATACAGTCGTACACAGTACGCATGTCCGACCTCCTCGCGCAGCACGCGCGCCAGCGGGGCTGCGCCGTAGACATGGTCCTCTGGGAGCAGGAGCACGGCCATGCGGATGCGATGCGATGTGTGCTGGAGCCGCGCCTCATACAGGGTCGCGGTGGCAGCTAAGTCGTGAAGGAACAGGTGGAGAGGGTCGCCGCCGTGGCGGTGCCGCTGCGCCGCTGACGCTGCTCTTTGTTGATTTCCCGCGTTCAGCCCCGAACGCTGCTTGATGGAGGAGGCGGTGGCAGCGGTTGAGAGGGCAATGCGGTTATCAGCTGTGCAATGCGCCATGACAAGCAGACGCCGCACCACAGTCCGCGTGCGCAGGTGCACTGGGGCATTCACTTCATCCGCGTGACATCTCGGCGCTTGCTCGTCACACTGCCGCCGTGCCTCTTTCTCCACCGCGGAGCACCACGCCCTCACAGCCTCCACGCATCCGTGCCGGGCCGCATTCACTGTATCCCAGTCCCGTGAGCGCTGTGTGGTCGATTTATGATGCGACTGCGCCGATCCAGCACTGTTACCGGTGGTGGGAACGAATGCAATGTCATCCTCGCCGATATCAGTAATATTCCGCAGCTGCTCTGTTGGGATGAAACTCATGGCCAGCACACGCGCAAAGCCGTTGCTGGCAAAGTAATCAGAGAGTGTTGAGCGGCCCCGCGCTGAGCCCATCGACGCCAGTGAGCTGGCTGCGATGGCAAGTGGGATACACTCATGCCACGCGACAAGTCCTAACGGTGCGCGCATTCGCCTGACCCCACTCTCGTGTGTGGTGGCGACACCGCTGTTGTTCGCCGACGTTGGCTTCGCTAGAGTCGCATTGTCTTGTGTGCAGGTGGTCACCCATGCGCGTCCACACAGAAACTGTGCAACTGAGTCCAACTCGGAGGGCATCAGGGTCGCCTCCACACGCTCCACCGCGTCACCCAAATACGAGAGCACATCGGACATACTGGCCCTTCGCACTGCTCTATCTTCTCCTCAGTTCTCGCCTCACTTGCATATATATATATATCTTAGCAGTGGCGCCGCGCCGACTCGAAGTATCACGTCTCCGCCTTGTGGGATCACTGCCCGGATCGCGACTCAGAGAAGGAGAGGAGAAGGGGGGGGGGCAAAACCAATGAACGATCTACAGTATGTATGGACGTGTGCGTATATTGTGCCCTGCTTGTGTTTTTCCCTCCTCCTCAGCACACTTCAGAGAGACTCCACTTGTTTGGTCACTGTGAAAACCCGAGTAAATCACACATGCACATGCACGAAGGAGAAAGAGACCGAGATCAATGACAGATTTGACAAGTACTGACAAACAGTTGCAGACTGAACACCCAAGACACTTGACGAAGGGGCAGTGAAGTTGTGCACGTGTTTGTGTTTGCGTTCTTGTGTGTGTGTGTTTGTGCGTGCTTTGTGTGTGTGTGGTGTATCTACATGATGTGTGTACGCGAATGAGAGAAGCTGCTTTCCCCTAATTGGTGGCCGATGGGTCTGAGGTTAACTTTTTCAGTGCGCCATGGCACTGTGGCGAGCAGTAGACGGCACACCGCTCTGCCCCTGTTGCCGCGCGCAGACCCACACAGGATGGGTGCACAGACACCCCGCAGCACTCGCAGGGAACCAGCACGCCATCCTCCGCATCATCATCGACGGCGCCGGAGTTATATACATGTATCTGTACGAGTGTCCCGGTCAATTCGCACACTCCACACACTGCCTCATGAATGGCAGTATAGTCCGACGTATCGCTGACACCTCGGCAGCGACGCACCGTCACGTGGCCCAGCCCAGGCAGGAGGACGCCGCTCACGTCTCCAAACTCCTTCATCTGGTCCTCCACCTTTTCACCAACTTTGGAGGTGATGACAGCCCCTGTGTCACTGGGGTGTCCCTCCTCAACTCCGACAGTTCTCTGCAAGCGTGTATACAGTTCTGCCTCACGTTGTGCCCGACTGGCGAAGTACGCGTCATCGCTGAACTCCTCGTCACTGTCTGTATCGACGCAGTCGTCATCGACCAGAGCTCCTGACGCCTCATCCTTTCCTGTAGGCTCCCTCGCCTCCACACGAGTCGGCGACTTCGTCGAGGTGCCCGCCTCTGGCATCACAATTTCACGCAGCGCGCTCCTTCAATCACTAACACTTTTGCGCTCTCTCTTTGAGTCTCGTTTGCTTGTCTACTTTGCGTGATGACGTGCTTCTATGTTTATGGAGTTGATGCCTCTCGTCACTTTATGAACCTATCTGCTCATCCTATGTATAGATGCCAGTGTTGAGGTGTGGGCACAGCAGCAGCGACAGAAGACCATACAGGTGCGAGGTGAAGGGAATGTGGCGGTGTCGAGTGATCACAGAGGCACAAAACGGCATAGCGGCATAAAGGAAAGTCAAAACGAACGAACACACAAAAGAGAGAACAATAAGTCGGTCGCCGCCGGTCAGATGGCAAACCACCACAACAACCACAAGGTGATATGCACACACATATATATATATGCTTATTTGCACTTCCGCTCAATCCTGAGTACTCCAGACTCTCTTTGCGTGCAGCACCAGCGGCCTCCACACCGCACAACGTTCTGATAGCCCCAGTGGCAAGTACAGCACTCGGCACCACAGCGGCGTGACGTCTACGTCTAGTACTGCGTAGTGGTCATCAACCGAGTACCTTCGCTGCTCGCCCGCCGGCGAGTGTCTCTCTGTGGCCTCATAGAGAGCCTGTGAGAGCAAACTCTGTGTGAATGTGTCCATGTGCAGCGCAGCCTTCTCTGCTGCGAGCGTTGCCTCTGATACATACGCGCTCGGTGACAGACTGTCGAACACAGCGTCACACGTTTCCACCGGATCCGTCACGTACTGCGCAGGGATCGCCTGATTAAGATCGTTCATGTTCTCTGCATTGCAGACGCATGGGCCGTTGCCCGCTCCGCTTCCACCCCGCTGCCGCTGGTGGCGGCGGTGCGGCTGCAGTAGTCCGGTGGGCTCGGACAGGTTCACCCTGAAGGGGACTGGCTGCAACGCGCTTTGGCCTTCCATTTTTAAGAACTGAACCGCCGTGACAGCAGAGTCGATAAAGAAGGAGGAGGGCATGCGGTACCACTCTCTCCCAACGCACACGTTGTACTGGCCCGCGCCTGCTGCCACCTTGGCTGCGGCCTCCCGCTGCAGCACTGCAAATCTATCGTAGAAGAGTCTCTCCGGCCCGCTGTAGAAGCGATAGACAGCCAGCGCCCTTGCGAGAGAGACGGCCCCAAAGCACAACAGAAACACGATACCACCTGCGACCATCAAACCACTTCCACTCCTCAGACGCCGCCGCCTCCTCCTGAGCTGTGGCTTATGAGAACCCTGACGCCTGCCCGGCTGATGGGGATGGACTGGCTCCGCACTCTCCGCCCGCCTCGCTACGCTGCTGCTGGAGATATCCAGCTCGCCGTGGAAGCACACCTGCAAGGCGAGCACCGCGGAGAGTATCATGAATGGGTACGCCGGGGCGAGGAAGCGTTCTTCCTTGTGGGCGATGGTCGTCCAAAAGCCAACCCACAGAAAGAAGGGGCTTACGTACAGCAGTTGGCGGCCGCGCGGGATGGTGCCGCCATCCACCACCGCTAGCCGCCTGCCTCGCCTCAACAGAATCACCGCTGGTGCCGCAATACTGACAAGGAAGACGAGATTAAAGTTAAGCAGGAGGTTCTTAAGGAGGAAGTACCACGGCTCCGTGCCATAAAGATGGGGGCCGCGCTCGGCACCACCAAAGATGTTATACGTCATCACATTCCACGCACTGAGGGTCCAGCGACAGTAGTGAGCACTATCAAACAACAGCGACACCCCGCACGTCACGCACAGCGACACAATTAGACACACACTGGAAAAGAGCGGGAAGCGAATGAGTATGTCGATGCCAATGGGGAATGTAACGAGCCCAGCGAACGGCCAGCCAACAGTGCAGGCGGCCACAGTGAGAAAGACGGCCGTAGCCACACAACACTTGCAGCCTCTCGACACAGGCCCCTCCCGCGACGTCGCGCGGCCGGTGTGCAGCCAGCACCCCAACACTGCAAAGTACTGGCACATGGCGAAGCTGGTCGGGAGCACACTCACTGCAGCGTGGGGGATTGGGTAGTTGAGGAGAAGCAGTGCCAACGCCAGCACCGCATGCTTGCCAGAGAAGGTGGACCAGACACTGTAGATGAAGAACAGTTCATAGAGACATGCGATGCGGCTCACGAGGATCCTGAGGTAGTAGTAAACGTCTACGCTGGAGAGACCCGGGACTCCCCGCACCATCGCCGCCGGCCACGCGTACAGCCACGCGAAGAGCCACGAGCGTAGTGCGTACTGCGGGCACTGCTCCCACGTTTGCTTCCCGGAGCCGTATAGGAGATAATGCATCGGCTCAACAAAGTTGTACGTCTCGTCGCAGTCCGCGACGGGCAGGAAGGCGGCCGCGAAGTAGTGACCAAGCGACAGCATCAGGAACGCTGCCACCATCTGTATATAATACCCAAACCTCATCTCACCCACCACGTGAGGGATGGGGGCGCGTGTGCGAACTATCACAAACACAGATATATTAATATGCAGATGCGTATATGTATGTGCGTGTGTGTGTGGGAAGTAGAGAGAAGATAAAGAGACAGGTAGAGAAGGGAGAGGCCATCGCCCACTGCGCGCGGGTGAATGGGGGCGGGGTGGAGGGAGGGAGCACTGAAGATAGTGTCTGTCAGTGCTCACCCATGAAAGTACAGTGCCCTTCTAACGACGGCCCCATAAACATCTCACAAAGACACTGCACATACACACACACACACACACGTACACGCACGTTGGCACAGTCGGTTGCTCGCACCATCGCAGATCTACATCTACCATTCCACACTTATTTCTACTCCTCTCTCGTCTCATCCCGCCCTGTGACTTCATAGCGCAACTGCAGCAGGCACAACACACTCACAGTCATCGTCATCGTCAGAGATGCTTGCGGCGGCGGCCGCTGCGCTGCCAGCCGCTCCCACGAGGTGCATTGGCTGCCGATGGGAGGCCTTCGCGCCGCGCGCGGCTCTGTCCCTACGAACATCGTCATCACTGTAGTACTCAATCGGGCACGCGCGCACCTGCGTCGCGGCACCCTCACGCACCGCAGACACTATTCTCCGCGTCTCCTGTGCTGAGATGGCCAGCAGGGCGGTTGCCAGCTGAACATAGTCCACTGGCGTTGCGCCATCCACACGAGACTGCAGGGGGGCTGGTCGGGGTTGATAGCGCTGCCCTGAGGGTTCGCACGAGGCGGCGCGTGTGTGCAGCGATCGCTTGCTCGTGGTGAGATCTTCCAGACAGGCGCTCACTAGACCGCTTGGCCAGCACATCGTGCTGCTTGGGTGCAGACTCACAGAGCGCAAGCCATCATACTTAAGGATGGGAAGGGTGCTCAGTGGCGCCACCCGCGGCTGCGACCCCGAGGACCCCTGTCCTGACCTCCGCTTCAGTTTGCGTCGTCTCGTCGAGGTGCCACTGCCACCCCCGCCAGCTCCACCGATCAGCTCTGAATAGAGGAACTCCCACAACGGCGGCAGCGGAACCCCAGAAGAGACGGCTTCCGCCGCGGTGTCTGCGCGCACATAGCTGTTCGTCACGATGTAGCGGCGGTGGGAAAGCTGTGCCTCCCACACGCGACGCCACCGCGCGTATACCCACACGTCCGCACTGCCGGCGCCACCTGGCAATGCGGAGCCACTGAACGCGTGATATGCCGCGAGGGCGACAGCGGCACTCGCCGCGCTGCTCCCATCGACAGTCGGTTTGTGGCTGGAAGGAATGCGGGTGAGTGAGGTGGGGATAGTGTTGCTCTTCGCGCTTCGGGCAGCGACCACTGCACCGTTGCCGCTCGCCGTGCCTCCAACAAGAGGAGACGTGACGGCCACCTTGGTGCCATCAGCGGCGCGCTGCTGGAAGGGTGCGGACTGGAGCAGCGCCCGTGGAAGCAGTGTGCTGCGCTCCACCTGCATGGAGCGAACAATGTATTTGATGAGGATTGCCAATGCCGCGCGATCAGTTACGCTGTTATGGGTGATGTTGGTAAAGATAATTGTCGGCGGGCACTCCAACAGTTTCTCCTGCTGGAAGAACAGGCGAAGGCCGGGCACGCGGGCGACGAGCGCCGCCCCCGTCACCCCTGCGTACAAGGTGCTGGCGTCGATGATGCCGTGCCGCAGCACGCGCAGAGCACTCTCCACCCGCACCTCCCACATGTTCATTGCGATCAGCACGCAGGCGGGGCCCTTGCCACAGTTCAGGTCTATAGCGCCGGCGCCTCCCCCGCTGTCACTGCGGTTGTGGAAATCCCACGCGCCGTCGCCGTGGACAATACCGCGGATGAGGCTGGAGGCCTCCTCCCTGGCCTCCCTCTTCGCTCTCTCCGTGCCGGGGCGGCGGGGCATGGGCCTGCGGTCTGTACTGTCCCCCCGGGTGGTTGGGGCCGCCTTCGGGGAGGCGGGCATGACCCCGCTGTGCTTGAAGGCACTGAGGAGTGCCGCCGGTACGGTCGTAGACCCCCGGGCCACATAGTCGGACCGCACTTTGATGTACGTGCTCCGGCCCCGGGTCGCCTGGGGCTCAGTGGTCCTGCGGTGCTCCACAATTGTGCGGGAACGCGGGGTGAGGATGGTGACGCGCCGCTTCACAGTGGTGGCATGCCTCGCTCTACCTACGCCTCGCTGCGGCCGCACCACGTCCGCCTTCTTGATGTCAATATTCGCTTCCGCTATTGTCGACTCACTCTTGGTAAGCTTCTCACTCACTTCCTTGCGCGCTTCCTCCTCCTCCTCCGAAGCCCTCCTCTCTTCGCTGCCGTCTGTCCAGTCGCTCACGACGGACCCACACGCCGACTCGTTCTCCCCGAGAGACGTGTCTGCGTTTAAATTGCCGGAGACGAGCACGCGAATGGCACTCCCAACTGTGCGTTCCAGCACCTCCGCCAACGTCGTTGCTGATAGTAGGTTCCCGCTCAGGTCCACGCGCTGCAGATGGGGCTGGGTGTCGTGCCCCAGAAAACCCTGCGGGATTGTGGTGATGCGGTTCGATTGAAGTCGAAGGTCCGCGAGCTGAGGGAACAGCAATATGCTCTCCGGCACCTCCAACAGACCGTTCCACGCAGCAGATAGGACACGGAGCCGCATCGGGGAACCCGTGCCAGTCACGAGCCCGCGCGAATGAAGAGATGCCAAGCGCTCGACGCTGACGAGTTCGGTAATGATGTTGTGACTCACATCCAGCACTTCCAGTCGCGTAATGTGTGGGGAGTTCCATAGCGGTGACAGCGTCACGAGGCTGTTGTGAGAGGCACTCAGTGAGCGCAGACAGGGCAGCAGCTCCACACCCTTCAGAGTCCGGAGTGTGTTATGGGATACATTGAGGGAGGTGAGATGTGCAAATGTCGAGAGCGCGCAGCCGGCGGAGGTGAGGCTGGGTGGCATGAGGTATCGCAGTCGATTGCCCTCCAGTGAGAGCACTCGTACATCTGACCCAACTTGCTCACCGCTGCAGGAGCCATCGCAGTGATTGGCGATGGCCGAGGATGATGAGCCAGCCAGCTGCAAAGACTCAAGCGCCCTTTTATTCGTGCTGTCGCTGTCATCTCTGCTCACCTGTGCAGTGTATGGGGCCGCACTGTGTAGGCAGGGCACCGTTGTCAGACCGCGGTTCCCAAGATTGACTTTGCACTCCCTGTCCTCTACCTCAAGACACGCTCTCTCTGGCAGCACAGGCACAGGGTCCGCATGCAGGGGCCGACGAATGGATATGAGTGTGCGCTCAGGCCCGCTCACTGTCGGCACCTCTGTAGAGATCATTTGGCTAAAGTGCGTTAAGTTGATAAAGCGAAAATAAACTAAAGGGCAGAGGACGACATACACATACACGGCAGTCGCTCCTCCAAAACACGAGAGTGCTTCCTTCTAATGGGGGGGACCTCTTTCTGATAGATTAGTTCTAAGGTACGCGGCAATGACTCTAGAAAAAAAAAACAATAAAGCAGGGGAACAGCTCGCTCACTCCTCTCCCATCAACCCGCACACACACTTCTGTTTCCCAGTAGTGCTTGATGTATGTAGCCTTGGGGGTCGTGTCCAGTTGCCCCGCTATCTTCCCCAGCTGCTGCTGTTGGGCTGGCTGCGCTGCTCTCTTTATCGTTCTCTCACTGAGCGCTCTCCTCGTTAGTATACTGTAATTTGTTCTTCGCAATATTGCCGCAGCCCTAAAGTTGTGAAGAGGAAGGGAGAGGATGACGGCGCAAATGAGAGAGGGAGAGAAGGGGATGGAGGAGAGAGAGTGAAGAGATACTGTAAGAGCAGCTCTCTGCTTGCATTGTATGAAGGGCTCTGCGCCACACTGCCGTCCTGCCAACTTTCACTTTTTCAAACATTATCAATGACACACTGGCCGACAGACATCCATTGCTTGTGTTTTCTTCCAGCAGAGGCACACAGGTGCCGACTTAGTACCCATATTTCCTCTAGCCCAATGGCCGTTACAATTCCGCCGGTGCTCCACGCGCTCCCTCACCCGGTCCTCCTCTTCCACTTAACGATGCCCAGAGCACAGAGGCGGCTGTGATGGACAGCTGGACAGGTAGTGACAACGTACACCCACGCCACCGTTTCTCTTTGGCCGCCACGTAGTCGAAGGCGCCCAAGTGGAGAAGAGAGACGGCAGAGAAGAGGAGCTGGAGCACAACAGACGCTGCAAGCGTTACACAGGCCATGTCCGGAGAGCACGTCGGGACGGTGTCCACCGTTCCACAGGAGGACTGCTGCGGCCGCACAGTCGGAGACTGACACATCTTAGCGGTCTCGCAGCCGCTGGCTGTACGCCCTGCAGTGGCTGCGCTGGGCTGCCCGTCCGTCGCAGTATCCGCTGCAGGCATCACCGCCGCCACCTCCTCCTCGCGGCACAGCTGGTGGGGAGGCGTTGCACTTTCCGGTGGCACAGACTGTGCCCTCTGCTCCACGTCTGCGCGCCGCGCCAACGTTCCATCGCCAACGCCAACATCAGTATCCACGCCGATGGAGCCCTCCACCACTGGGCTGCCTGACCTGATGCTTGGTCCGCACAGCCGGACGCTCACCTCGCGAAGGTACCGCACGATGCCGTGCGCGGTCAGTACGACCAGTGATTGCCCGGCCATGACGCTCCACGCCACCTGGGCCCACGTCAGCAGAGCGCTCTGGAGCGCGCCGTGGACAACGGTCGGTAGCTGCGGGCACACGTCAAACTGATAGGTGGTGGCGCCCTGCGTGTAATGTTTCAGATTCAGTTCTACATCCAGTGCGTGGCCACCGCCAACAAGAATAGAGACTAAAGCGATGCCAAGGCCAACCGCCACGCTGACCGGTGTGAAGTGATGTGAGCTGACAAGGATTACCTGCCCTTTACTTCTGAGCCAGCGCTGGACTGCTAACCAGGCGTACGCCACCACCACCCTAACGGTGGCCTGCAGTAACGCCTGCGTCAGCACGAGCACTGCCGCAAGTGCGGCCCGAGAGCAGGCACCATGCAGCGCAGCGTACACAGTGGAGCTGACAAGCACGGGCAGACACGCGGCAAAGGAAGCGGAGAGTGCCACAATAATAAGCTGCGGACATCGAGGGATCGCGGCCGCCCCCGCAGCAGCAAAGGGACCATACAGAAGCAGCGCGCAGCCGAGCACACCATAATTGTGCATCTGCTCTGCTGGCCGAGTTACTATAGCGCGCCAGTGTCTTTGTAAGTGTGCTTGCGTGCGCGTGTATGTGTGGGGTCTCGCCAGATTAGGGCACATTCGGATATGTAGAGAGAGCGTGTGAACGAGTGGGAGGGTGAATGTGTGGCAGTAAAAGAAAGAGAGATCGGCCACCCAGAGGACACATAACTTACCCTTCGCAAATAGCTGCATGCGTGAGCAAATTAACATACAACCCGAGTAAAGTGGACTCAAAAAAACCCATTACTATTCTTTGCGAGCTGCATCTCAACAAGAGGCGACTAACCGCTGTATCAAAATCTATTCCGCTCTCTAAAAGTTCTTACCACTGCAGCAAAGGTGAGGGGGGGGGGGGGTGCAGATCCCCCTTTTCACACTTCTCTCATCCTTTCTTCGCATCCAAACACTCCATCAGGGCCACCCACACATTGTTGGGGGTGCACACGCAAGTGCCATTGCGCGCTATTGCTCGCTCTCTCTTGTACATACACGAGTGCATTTACATTTGCACGCACACAAAATTGAGGGGGAGGGGGGAATCAATAAGCTAATGTATCATCCGCGCATGTGTGGTCGGATACACTTGTGCCCACTCGCTGACATCTTCTGCAGTGTGCGATCAGTCCGAGTCGCTATCATCAAAACTTGTGTACTTCCCAGACGTTGGCTTCGCCGCGTCGGAGACGGGGGCCCCAGGCTCCTGCTCAGCAGAGCTTCTTGCAGCGGAGTTCGCGGAGCCACCGGCTGAAGAAGAGGTGGTGGACTTCCCGTGTGTCGGGACGCTCACATCCTTTAATGGATCGTCCTCCTCGTCGGCTACGAATGTCTTACGCGGCGTTGCTTTAAGATTCTCCGGACTGAGGGCCGCCGCCGCCATCGCGCTGGGACGCATCGGGCTTGGAGATACCTGCTGCTGACCGGGAGGCCAACTGGATTGTGCCGCGCCCGAGCTGCGAACTGGTGTTCGATCTGCCGTCAGCAGTGCTGCTCCTCCGTCGCTACCGCCGATTCCACTAACGTCATCGCGGCCAGTCGTCACGTAGCCTTCGTCCGCAGTCTGAAGTGCCTCTGCAACCACGGCAGCATCGCGAGTCATGGGAATAACGGTGTCATCGTCGTCATCATCATCAGAGCCCAACATATCCGCTGCGTCAGCCATTTGCTCTTGATCCTCCTCGCTACTGTCCCAGTCATCGTACGCGGCGCCCATATGCTGAGGGGCGGGGGTCTCTGTTGTTGTGTGCTGCTGGTACTGCTCGTGCTGCGGTTCTTCCATCGTCAGCGAGCCTGCCGTACCGGCCTCTGTGCTCTTAGCATGTGAAGCATCCATCGTAGCCGCATCACCATCGTTCTCTGAGGACGATGTTGTGTCTAGCCACGTCGACTCCGCCTGTGCTTGGGGACGGCGAATGGGCTCGCCGTGGCGTCCCCCCACCGCCCCCTCATTGTCATCTGCTGCTGCGTGCTGAGGAGGCACTTGAACCGATCGTGCATCTTCCATTGTTGTTTCCAGCGCATCCGCTGTGTCGGCGCCTGTACCAGCTGCTACGGAGGTGTCTCGATCGGACAATGGATCCCTAAGCATACGACGGCGCACGCTGCCAACATCGCAGACATCAGAGCTCCGCGTCCCAGGATCGAGCGAGGTGTCCTCCGTCCGTTCCTCCTCTTCTTCCCCGCTCCGAACGCCAGCACCCGCAGCTGATGCCCCAATAATGCGCTCTGTTGTCTCATCGGTTGATGTGTCGTCGACTGGTGTGAAGCGCTGGATGGCGGTGCGCACACCTCCGCTGCTGGCCACACTCACATTCAGTGCTCCACCATTGGTATCCACGGCGTGCTGCAGTGACGCCTGCGGGACACCAACAACTCTTGTTGTCGTGGTAGTGGCGGTTGGCATTGGGGGCCGCTGCTGATACTGCGTATGCGTGACGGCCGCTCCACCCAGCGGACCTGTTCTGGGACTTCCCTCATTGCGGAGGCCACTGGAGAGGCCGCTCAGGTCGTCCATGAGCATCGTCGCTGTACCGCCAGAGGGCACCTGGCCGTAGTTGGTGGTGCCGTGGACCGAAGAGACGGAGCTGATGAGCGACTTGGACTCGCTTGTGTCGGGCGGGGTGCTCCCGCTCTTGTGCAGCTGTGAGGGGGTCATGCAGGAGTCCTGGCTCTTGCTCACCGGACGGTGAGCCTCTGGGGAGTCGTGAGGCGGCGGCGGCGGCGCTCTTTGCAGCTGTTGCGGGGCTGAGGTTTCCTTCCTTTCAATTAGCAGATGTACGGAGGGCGAGGACGAGTTGTAGTCTCCCGAGGCCATCATTGTGCTGCCCGTCGTGGCGCTGGTGGTGCGCTGGGCGGGGGATAGGGTGCCCGGACCGGTGGGAGCAGCAGCAGCAGCAGCAGAGAAAGCCATCTTGGCGCGCTCATTCTGTTCTCGCTGTTGATGCATAGCGGCGTCGAGCCCTGACATAATTTCGACCATCCATGCTTGTATGGAGGCCTGCATCCTGTGCTCCCGCTCACGCACACTCTCGGCGACCCTCGCCAACTCGTCTTGGAAGGCACGCATCGCGGTCCCGCACCGCGCCTGCTCCTTCTCAAGTGATAGCCTGCGATTGCGTTCTGCCTCCGTGCTGTCTTGCTGCGCGGCCACCTGCTGCTGTACGTCCGCGCTTTGGGCACGCAGCTGCGCGTCCAGGGTCGACACCGCTCTGCGCACCTGCGCCAGCTCGTTGAGGGGGGCAAGCTGGCCAGTGGCACTGCGCAGTTGTGACAGATTGTCCTCCAGCGCGTCAATGCGAGGCTGCCATGAACCCGTTTCCTTCGCTACCATCGCCGAACAGTGTCGCTGAACCTCCACGAGTTGCTGATGCACACGCCGCTCCACCTCCCGTCCTGAAAGGCGGGTGGCCAACTCCTCCATGGATGTCTCCAATTGCTCCATTTGCGCGGCCGACCTCTGGCCAAAGCTACTCAGCTGCGCCGACACGCGCTGCTCTTGCTTTGCTATGCGATCCACCACTGCTGCCTCGAGGTTATCCACGTGGGCCAGCCTCTCGTCCAGTCGCGCCTCACGGGCTTCCTGCCATTCCTTGGACTGATGGTGCTGCCGCGACAGCGTCTGCATCTCCTTGCCATAGTCTGCCAGCTCCGTGCGTATAGCCCCGCACTCGCCCGTGAACGTGATGGTGGCGGACTCCAGCCTCAACAGGCGCTTCTCCAGCCTGTCCACCTCTGCGCGTGCTGCCGCGCTCACGGACTCACAGCGCGCGGATAGCTCATGCGCCGCTTCCACCCGTGTACTGACAGAGAGCTGCCACACGCTACTGTCTCGGATACTTTGATCCATCTTGGTGGTGAGCAGCTGTGCCCTATTCTCACACGCCTCCACGCGCTGCTCCACTCGTGCGGCCGCCAGCTCTGCTCTCTCGGTAATGCTGTTCAGCTGATCCTTCGCGGCTTCCACCGCCGCCATGCGGGCAACACAGGCGCCCACGCCCGCCACTGCTGCTTCGGCAGACTGATGGGACTTCGCAGCGGTCTTCTCACACTGCAGGACACGCTCCACAGCGGCCTCTACCTGCCGCGAGGTCCGCTCCGACAGGGTTTCTCCGCGTTCGCATACCACCCTCAGTGCGTCTACCTGTGCTTCCACACGGCCGGTGCTGCGGCGGCAGGACTCAATGTCTGCGCGCAGCTTCTCCGCCGTCGAGACCAGCTGCATATGGGACTCTAACTGCGTCAATCGTGCGTCCCGATCGGTCAAAACATCTTCCACGCGCTGCGCGCGATCTGAGGCGTACTGCACCTTCACCAATGCCTTATCGACAGACTCCCGCGCCATCGTCACGGCAGTGTCTGTGCGGGTGGCGCTGTCATACGCCGCGTCCGCCTTTTTCTCCGCCCTGTCCATCCGCGCCTGCGTGGCTGCCTCATTGGACTCCAGTGAGGCTATGCGCTCCTTCAGTGTCACGGTTTGCATCCGTGCTTCGCCTTGACAGGTGCGTACACAGTCCTCCACTACCTCCCTCATCTGCCGTGCGGATGCCTTTGCCTGCGTCACCTCCGCCTGGAGTGCATCCACAGGCTCGCGTAGAGTCTTTTCCAGCGCCGCCGCACACCCGCGCCACGTCTCCGCGACCATCTCCTTCACCCCGTCGTTGACTTTATTGATTTCCTCCCGCACAGACTCACGCGTCCGCTGAGTCTCGCGCTGGTCCTCTCGCCGCATGTCAACGTACCGCAGCAGCTCCACATCCAAGCGCTGCGAGAGCGACTCCCTCTCCTTCTCCAGCTGTTGCACACATTCAACGCGACTGGAAGCGCTCTGCACCACTGCCACATCGACTTTCCTACGGAGTTCGTCAAGCTCATCATGCAGTCGCTCGCGCTCCTCGAACTGGGTGCCA
The DNA here is from genome assembly GCA_027574965.2 of Ecitophya simulans. Classification (NCBI taxonomy): domain Eukaryota; kingdom Metazoa; phylum Arthropoda; class Insecta; order Coleoptera; family Staphylinidae; genus Ecitophya; species Ecitophya simulans. The sequence goes on from JAODGE020005389.1 coordinate 24,952, forward strand.
TCACGCACCTTCACTGCACGGGATATCTCGTCCAATTGAGCACGCATCACGGCGCGCTGCTGTTCGCCATCCTTGAACTGCGAGCCCAATCGATTCTCCAACTCTGCAAAGTCACGGCAGAGGCGGAACTGCTCAGCGCGCATCTCCGCCACGACGTCCTCCTTCCATCGCCTCCCCAGAGCCAGTACACTCTGACTGCGCGCCTCCTTCTCCGCCGTCATCTCCGCCCGCAGTTCCGCAATTTCAGAGAGGGCAAGTCGCAGCTGGCTCAGGAGCAGCGCCGCAGTCCCGTCCAGCTGCTCCGGCTGCGCTACCGCCATGAAGGTGTTGCGCTCGTCGTACTTATCGCTGGCTGCACCACCGCCGCCATAACCCTTGCCAGCGAGTGCTGTCTCTGCCGAACGCAGTATCCCGATCGCATTCTGAGTGAAGGTAGCCATGAGGATGGTTTGTGCAAAAGGTGCCCTGTACCCAAAGGATTAGCACCTCCTTCAATTCCTCTTTATATCTACAACCGCGTGTAACTACGTGTATGTATGTATGCGTGTGTTTGTATATATATTTATATGCGTGTGTATATCTATGTATGTTCGATTGACGATGCTCCGTCTATCTACGGTTCTTCTCCTTGTGTCAGCAGCGCGTTTGTGAGGGGTTGCGCTTTTGGCCTTTAATAATAATAATAAAAAAGAACAGCCGCGGTGTCAAAACACTCCCTTCAGCCCTCTGCTCTCTCTCTAGACTGGTGAAGAGATGTAGCGCTGGCGCAGTGGGCTCTGTGATGCTCCCCAAAGAAAAGGTATAGAAGGAGGCCGCAAAGGTGCACAGATAAGCAAAGACGACATCATAGCTGACGGTATACACACGCCGTCCCCCCAGTGTATGTGTGTGTGTATGGGAGAGGGGTGAGTGTGCAGGGTGCAGATGCGCATATCAAAGAGAAAAAATACAGCAGTACGAGCCGCTTCATCACACATTCTCTGCTCATGCGATCGCTCCCTCCCTTCCTCCAACTCTCAGTACCATCTGCGAAACTTCAAAGAACAGGAAACAACCCCAAACAGCAACAACAGCCGCAGGGGACGCACTCCAGCTGAGCATCACAGAGTGCCTCCACAACCACCCTCTTCTTCTATATTGGAGTCCATACTGCCTGTGCCTGGTGGCATAGCGCCACTACTACTGCTCGTATCGATCCCTCTGCACGGACTCCGTCCGGTGTGCTCGCGCAGCCGCACAGTTACGTCGCCAAGCTGATGACACGCCAATAACATATGTTGCCTCCGCGCGGAGAGCTTCTCTTCGATACCCGCGAGGGCTTGTGTCTGCGACTCCACCTCCTCCTCGCGTTTCTGAAGGGCTTCTGTCCGCTCGCGGAGGCTCTGCTGCATGAGCCTGATTGTGCCCGTGGTGCGTTCCAGCGCAATGGCGTTCCGCAGGCTGCCATCACGCTGTCTCTGAGTCTCCACGCTAATCGCCCGAGAACACTCACCAACACATTCGGCGGTGGAGCCCGTCACCAGTGCGATAATTGCCTCAGCGTAGTCAGCGCACAGCTGCTGCCGCTGCGTACACCACGCCAGCCGCGCATGCATCAGCGCCTGCGCGCCTCCTTCATCCGCTGCCTGAGGCACGGCGACTGTCACGGATATGGGAGGGCTGACGGAGCCGTGCGAGACCGCTGCAGAGGCGCGCAGATGCTTCAACTTTTTTACGCGCTCCTTCACTTTGCCAAGTTCCTCCGTGGCAGCCTCCAGTGCGCGGCTACACGCAAGGGCCTCCTGCGCGTGAGATATGGCAAGCATCTCCTTCGCCTTTATCTCCCGTGTGGCGGCGGCGAGCTGTCGTTTTAGTAGCTGGTGCTCTGGCGCGCTGTTCGATTTCTCCTGGACGCGTGCTTCGGATGGTGGGAGAGCTGGCGCCAGGAGGCTCCCCATTACGGCGAGCGCAGCGTGGAGGGCGGTGCTGTGCTGGTGCAACAGTACTTCGTGAGTCCGCCGTGTGCTCTCAAGAAAGGCAGCTACGGTGGGGCCGTTGCTTGCCAGCGCACTCCCGCACACTGGTGCACCCGCGGCAAGCACTCCTTCGCGCTGTTCTTGCCGCTCAGCGCGACCATCACGCAGCTGAGCCTCCACCGCCAGCAATGCTTCCTTTACAGTGTGATTCTCGTCTTCCAGCTCCCGGGAGTGGCGTGTGGCCATCTCGAGGCTCGCCTCCTTCTCCTGTAGTGCAGTCGAACTTGTGAGGAGTGCCTCCTGCTGCTGTGCTACGGTGGACTCTAGCGACTCCACACGTGCGCAGTGCCGCTCGGCCTCCTCACGGAGTGTGTCCATTTCAGTGTCGTGGGTACGTTGCTGTGCACGTCTCTCCGCCTGAGACTCGTCACGACTCACCTGAGCCTGAATGGCCTTGAGTTTGTGCTCGTGAGCCATCGTCGATGCATTCACCGCCTTCCAATACTCCGCTTCCACATTCGCGCAGTAGTGGCCACACAGACACTCCACAGCGCACGTTGCGTTCCCCAGGGCCGCGTCCAGAAGTGAGCTCAGCCGCAGCGGGGGAGGGCCGGCAGGCTGGGTCGTGTGTTGCAGTTCAGCCTCTGCCCGTATGGCAGTACGTGCATCCTGCAAAGCGGCTATTTGTGAGCGGTAGCCCCTCGCTGCCTCATCAAGTGCCTCACAGCGCAGGAACTGGTCCTCGTTATCCTGCATGAGGACCGCTATTCTGCTTTCCAGCGACTGGCGTACGACCTCCCACTCATCCTGGTGGCGCCGAAGTGCTGTCTCCGCCGCCGCCGCCCTTGCTTCCGCCCCCACCGCCATTGCTCGCGCGGAGGCCGTCACCTCTGCCTCTCGCTGCTGTGCCATTTTCACGTCTGCACTGGAGATGGCGGCTGGCACGGGGGCTTCGCTCCACTGCCGCGCCACTGCCGCGAGTGCCTCCCGCTCCTCCATGAACAGTCGTTCCCACGCCTCCCGCTCCAGAGCAAAGGCCTGCGCTGCCTCCGCAGCTGCCTGCACAACACCCTCCCGCTCTCGCTCCTGCAGAGACGCGCGGCGACTGGCAAGATTCTCTGCGTCCAGCGACACCTTCCGGAGTGCCTCCTGCAGCATGGCCTCGCGAGCGTCCAGTTGCTTGCTTCTCTTCTCCAGCGCCGCCCCCTCCGCTCCCTCCGCCCCTGTCGCCGAGGAGTGGATGGAGGCCGTGGAATCGAGAGTTGACTGCGCGGCCGCCACTTCTGCCTGCAGCTCGGCCCTCTGCAGTGCCAACTCGAGACTGCGCTTGCCCTCTCGCTGCACAGCTACCTCACGCTCTGCCTCCCGAAGCCGCACGCGTAGCTCCTCCGCCTGTACAGCCTGCTCATCTAGCATGTTCTCAAGGATGCGGCATCTGTGCACTGCCATCTCGGACTCCTGCTGAATGCGGCGGAGAAGTGTGGCGCAACTGCCGCAGACAGGCACCAGACCGGAGGCCAGGGCCCCGGGCAGTGCGAGCTGCGTGGCTAAACAGGAGGGGCAGCACACACACCCACATGCGTTGCAATTGCTGGCCGAGCGGAACAGCCCAAATGTCTTTTCACACTGTGAGCATCTGGTTGCCTCGGAGGCAGCGGGCCACTGCTCTCGCGGAACTCGCTCGAACAGGTCGCTATCCATACGCCCAAATTGAGTTGGTGAGTCTTTTTGCTGCGCTTTATTGTGCTACAGGACGCGGGCGGGAGCACTACGCAGATACTCTTCCCCCACACCCTCTCTCTGTTAGTCTGTGCACTGCCCGATTGTGTGTCGGCCTATATCTACAGGGAACACTCGGTGCCCACAGAGACTGATTCGATGCAAAGAAGTAGGAAGAGGTTATATATTTTAGTAAATCTACCGAGTTCTCTTACAGTGTTAACGAGGTACGGTAACCCCACTTAGTGACTAACAATTGACACGCCAGGCTGGCGCTATCAGAGGGTGATGGAAAGTAACATACCAGACTCATGAAATGTTGTATCTTTCTGTCTCCCCATTTGTCCTCCCCCTTTCTTCCCTCCACGCTTCTCTCTGGGATATAAAAATAAACAGTTAGTGCCATGTAAGGTCTCGCTGGACTAGTCTTCTTCCTTTCTTCCCACCCACCCATCCCATTGTTGTAATCACAGCTGTCTTCCTATTTGTACGCAGGTGCTCCAAAAATGAGTTTTTTTCTCCTATTATTGGGGAGCTCTTGCGCGCGCGGCACCGCCCTGTACCACGGCTGCCAGCTTAACGCCGCACTCCCGCCCCGCCTAAATGGCTTCGGGGCCAGACTGGAGCCGGAGACTGGCCCGCTCAGCCCCTCGCCAGAGCGAGTGCGCCCCAGCCGTACACCATTGAGTCTGTATACCCCCTCGCCTTCCAGAGGGTCAAGCCACACAAGAAAACCACTATCAGTGTCTTTATGCGTTAACGTGCCTGCAAACTGCGGAGTTAGCCTTTTCCCCGCTAACCGGAGCGAGGTTCGTTGGAAGCGTTCTTCTTTTCAAATCTTCTCTTATCTTGTCGTAGGAAAGGAAAGCAGACGATACATATAGGAGGTGGCATTACGCACAACACAGTAACAAGTAGCTCACACACACACACATACGTACATACACAGACAATTTGAGGAAGCAAAGGTGGGGGCAGAAGTCGCCCACACTGTTGGGAGGTACCAGCTTCACATATGGGAGAGTGCAGGCACATACGCGAGACATTTTTGCAAAAATATAAAAAAGAGAAGAGTGTATGCTGTGACGGTGAAGCTGGCATTCAACCATTTAACCCCCCACAAAACAACAGGAACACCAACAGCAATATACAAATCAAACATAAACGCAGGTGATTGAGGCATCGTACTATACACGTTTGCCTCACAAACAACAACAACGACAACGACAGCAGCAGCAGCAACCATACACATGCATGTACACGTATGCATATTTGTGTATCACAGGAGAGAGATTTGTACATACATAACTTATCTACTCATACGCACAATCTAATTCTTCGTGATTGTGTAAGTGCAGCAGTACAATCCAAGCTCTCACCAAATTTCTCTCTGCGATTTCATTGGGACATGAATGCATGAAAGGTCCGTTCCACTGGGGTCGTGCAGCCATGCACAGGGCATCTCCTCCCGATGTGCACCGCACAGTCTTTGCAGAGCACCTGATGTTTGCAGGGATAGCAAATTTCGGTGCACACGTAGTTACGACACACCATGCACTTTGAGCGCTCATTGATGACCACACGCACCGCTGTTATCATTTCCAGGAGTTGACGCTCGATTTCCTGCAGCTCATCCAACTTACGTATCTTCAGACTCTCTATTTTTGGCATCAGGAAATGAGTCATCAGAACTTCCTCCCTCAGCTCTGTACGCTTCTCTAGCAGCTTGCTCTCCCGCAGAAGCACAGTCTTTGAATCTTCGCCAGCCTTCTTTCGGCGCGGCTCTGGTGTAAGGGCCTGTTGCTTGTGCTCCTCTAACATCCCAAGCCGGAACTGCAGCTGTGGGAGTGTCGGGAAGGACTGCTTCGCTCTCTGCGTCACCTGCACCCATGTCTGGTACTCGGTGAGGCGAAATGGGGAGTTGGAGATAGAATTTAGCTGCAGCACGTTCCCATTCTGCGTCGTGCGAAAGCATGGTGGGAGCTCGATGACAATGTGCCACTCCGTTGTCGCTGTGTCCGCGAGGAACCCGCTATAGGTAGGGCCCTTTTTTGCCCCTTTGACGCACGCTATGTAGTAATGATCGCCACCATCCCGGCGCGTATCGTCGCTGCGCATCTCCAGTAACACCCGCACGTAGCAGCCTGTGACCACATCGCTAAAGTTTGTCCAGTCAAGAAAGTTAACCAGTGTTGTGCGGAAGAGCTGCAGCTTGTGCAGCATCTCAATGGAGGGCGGAGTGGACATAGCTGCCGGTCTTTAGCTTCGCGTGAGGTGCCCGGTGAGGGGGGTTGGGTGGGTGGGTGGGCTGAGGAATAGAGAGGAACGGCTTATTGGAGTAGTGAACACAGCCCGCACCAGCACGAACTGTGTTCACTGGATCCGTGTCTGTACGAGGCTGATGCTCCTCTCACGCAAAAGAAAAAAAGAGAAGCAACCCAATTTTGATTTCTGTACTTCCAGACGCCAACCTTTGGGTGTGTGTGTGTGTGGATGGATCTCTCGTGAGGTCGTAAATGCTGGTGGAATCGAGAAGAAAGGAGACAAGAGCGGGACTTTTAAGAAGTTCACAACCATGCCCTCATAGATATACGCTGGGACAGCTTAGCCCCATGCAGGACACGCCTTTCAAAGGCACACGAATGAAGATATTAGTAGTGGTGCTAGCGCACGACAAACAGTGAACGCAACGCAGGATTTGCACGGAACCAGTGCCTCTTCTTACGCTCCCATTATTTCCAGCCACCCGCTCACTTCCGCGGGCACTGGCTGTTGGAGGCTTTGTGCCACATCTGTAACGAGCTGCAGTGACTCTTCGGGGGACAGCCCCGTCACACGCTCCCCTGCAATAAACTTGCACACCTCCGCGACCTGTTCCGCGGTCATCGACAGCTGCCGGAGTCTATTCATCACTGCTGAGTTGCTCCCGAGGCAGTGCCCAGTGACCACCACGGCCCCAACCAACCTTGGATGGCTCGCAAGGTCGTGCATCCGCAGCGGAACGTCCAGGAACAGCGCGCGCAGCTTCGGATTGTCCGCGGCCCGGGGGGCGAAGTGCCTTGCAATGAGCGGCACTCCATGTGCCCGCACGAGTGCCTCCAGTGCACTGGGGTCCGACGCCAGTGTGTCGTGGGCTTCGTCAAGCAGCTCCAATACTCTACGACTCTCTCGCCTATAAAAGTGCGCTTTGAGCAGCTCAATGCCCACTGAACGACCCTCTTCGAGCCACAGCGACGAGCGCGGTGTGTACCACTGCGCAACCAGCTGGTCTGCGTACCGTGTGAGAGGGGGCGTCAAGGTCGCCAGCGTGTGAACAAAGATGCGCTGTGCCTCCACGTTAGGGGCAGCGCCGACTTCCGCGAGCCCGCGCACGCAGCCCACCGCATCCTCAGTTCGCTGGAGTGCGCAGAAGGCAATGAGCGCTGCAGAGGCCGCGGCTCTGTCCCACGCGGCGGAGGTGAACTGCATCCACCGCCACAGCGAAGCAACTTTTCGCCACTCCCGCGCCTCCAGTAGCACAGTCAGCACTACATGGAAGTCGTCCGGGTTGGCCATGCCGCCCTTCACCGCTGCCTGTAGCACCTCCACCACGGTCTGGACCTCCTCCCTGCTCACGCTGCGCGTCAGCTGGCACAGTGTGCGGAGGAGGGGGCCGCCAGCGCTGGGGTGGTGGCGGATGTGGTGCACCACCTGCGCCCGTGCCGCGTCGCGGTACCGGCCCGCGTCGCAGCAGACTGGCAGTGCGGAAAGCAGCTCTGGTACCCCAGTAGGGTCCGCTGATTGGAGAGTGGTTACGAGCTCCAGCAGGGACTCGGTAGAGAACTTGCTGGCTCCCCCGCGCACGTTACCAGCAAGCTCGCGCATCAGCCGAGCTTGCTGGGGGTGACACACAAGCACGCTAGCAGCGTCCAAGCACCTGCCGCGCGTCAGCAGGGACTCCACGAGAGGCACAGCCACCGGCACAGGCAAAGGCGCAGAGGGAGACAGGGCCCGGAGGTTAGCAGTGAATTCTGCTTGCCTGTCAACCCAACGTGTGGGCTGGGCAGATGCTGTCCCGCACAGCACATACTCGAAGCTATGCAGAATGCTCCTGGAAAGGCGCATTTGTATGTATGCTCCTAATATGAAACGTATATTTCTATAAAAAGTCTCTTATCTGCCACTGCAGAGAGAGTCAGCCAGTCACCTCTGGGAGTTTGGCCCACACCTCTCTCTTCCGCACTCTTCTACTCAAGGCCGCTGCTCGATTCTGATGGTATCACCACTCTACAAACACACACACACAAATACCATATCAGCGGTGAAAAGAAAACCGACAACAACAAAGCAGTAACGATAACAATAGGAGTGGTGGCGTGAAGGGTAACCATAGCGGGGAATCGTGCGTGATGTCGGAGGGAGTCGCAGGCATTGCCGTCTGTTTCTCGCCTCACGCTTCCATTCACCAACACTCAATGAACAGAAAATTCTAGATGGAAGGAATCCTTACAATGGCAGTGACCGTCTTGTGTACGACAAATTGAGCGTACGCAGTTACCGCGTTTGAGAAGAGCATTGAAAGCTCACTTCTTTCGTAATATTGCTGCTCCTCTAAGTGAGGTGTACACAGGTGAGAGTGCTGAACTGCTCTGAACGGAAGAATACACAGAATAGCACAGAGCGACTATTCCTCAAACAAACCTGAAGCTCAGATCTCTCTCTCTCCAATCTAATGAAAACGATCCAGGCCACTCTAAACCTTTCACTTTCCCGCCCCTTCACCGCTGCCGTCCCTTCCTGCGCTACAGCTAATAATGATAGCTATTATAGCAATGGCACTGGTGAGAGGGCCTGGGGAGGACTGCGCACACTTGGGGGAACACCACCACACAACGTCTAATCTAACCGCATTGGTACACTCACACTCACAGACACCCATCATTGCTTTTCTATGCATCATACTCAGCGGTGCCAAGCGCGGACATTACTTCCATACGCTCCTCATCCTGCAGCTGGCCCCAACATTGCCGGATAAAGTCGGGGTCTCTTAGTTTCAGAATTGGAATTGCTTCTCCGACCGAGGCTTCCAGCAGCTCCATAACGGCCCCAAGTCGGTCGTACAGGGCTTGCCGTTGCCGCCACTTGGCAGTCGACACGTTGGCATTGCTCCCCTGCGAGAGTGAGACGAATTTATCCACGAGCGCTGTGCAAAGCTTGCACACGCGCGCGAGGGTTTCATCGACATCAGACTGAAGGCGGTACCCAATCCACTTGGAGGGAAGGAGGTTCTCCACCTCCTCGGGACACGTGCACGCGTGCACAGCATCCTGCCAGTAAGCCTCCTCCTCCCCCCAGGATAGGTCCCATGTCTGCACTGACTTTGGTGCGGCCAGCAGTGCCTGTGCAGCGTCGGCATCCCAGTTGTGGAGAAGGCCTCCAACCACTAATTTTGGCTCCGGCACACTCACGTACGGCCCAGTCACCGCTGCAGAGTTTGGGTTGATGAGCTTCATCTTTTCGCACCCAGAAATCTGCTCAGGGTTCGTGGTGTACGGTAGCACAGACTGCATCGTCTATGGTTCTGTGGTTGTTTCTTTGTATTTAATATGTGTATACACGAGTGTGTGGGAATCTGTCTGCCAGCTGGGGCACACACACACACTGTAGACAGAACCCTAACCCTTTACCAAATCAATACTACTAAAGAGAAGGGGAACACGCGCAAAGTATGCCATGCGACTACAGTAGCGGAGTGTGACCATTTCAGTTGGGAGACAAACACACAAATATTCTAAGTGCTGAACATAAAGCTCTCTGCACAGAAACGGGAGGGCGGGGGGGGGGGGAGGGATGAAAGAACGAAAGAGCTGACTTATCGCTCCCAACGCATACTTTCATATGACTCAGAACAGCACGGAGAGTACTACCACCACAGCAGTACACACTAACGTAGTATAGATGAGAGACTCAGCGGCCATCTTAAATACGCGCAGGGTTCGTGAGGGTTTAACAGACAAATCTGATCGGAGAAGTGAAGATAACTTTACATCGCGAGAGCATCGGTTGTAGGCTGTGACTAAGCTGCGCTCAAGTGTGTCAACGTACTCCTCTGACGCAAGTAAGCAACCGGTGAGCTCATGACGGCTCGCTGGCATGTGAAAGGGAAGGCTAGACTGATAATACGATCCACTGATGAATAGTGCCTCTATGCTGGCCATCGCACAACAGAAGCAACAAAGGAACGAAAAGAGCAGACGTGGAGGGAGGAGTTAGCATTCGAGTAACAGAAAATACGGGTGTGCGAAGGGGGGGATACCGTAATAATAGTGGCTTCACCGAATCAGCACATCGAAGTGATCGAGCACGCACACTCAAATCTATGAGAACAACAGTACTATGAACATGTGTACGTATATATATATATATATATATACGTGTATCTTTATTTTTAATGATGGCACTGTCTCACCTTAGTATAGTAAAACTGTCCCGCCCCCCTCCCCGGGCGCGCTCTATGTGGTACACACAATAAGGTCACGTCGACTCGACATCACAGGATAGTACAACAGAGAAAAAGGGGATGCACAGCCGCATAGGCAGTCCCGTGCATGTGTGTATACGTACAGGTTTGTAAAAGTTGTGTGTATGCATCGTACAGAGTGCTCAGCATTTCTTTGTACCAAAGTCAAACGCATTGGCACGAAGCAAGCGACCAGTAACAGGGCATCGATACAGTGGGATCGCTTTTGGTACGGTGCTGTACGCCAACCCCACAACTGCTGGACCCTTCCGTGTCGCGCGCATCTCTTCTTGCTTATGGGAGATCTGTTTCTTCAAATCCCGACGCAGCCGCTCCTGAGCAGCCAGCAGCCTTTCTTGCTCCTGCTCCTTCGTCTTGGCTGCCACCAGCCTGTCGGCTTCCAGAAGTTCACGCTCTTTCGCAAGCTCCTTTTCCCTTCGTAGCATCCTCTCGCTTCGCTGCACCTCGGCCATGCGCTCCACCTCCGCGTACAGCTCCCGCTGCTTTCGCTGCTCAGCTGCTCGCCTACGCTGGTTCGCGGCTTCACCATCGTGGAAGAGGCTGATGGGGGCAGCAAGGGCCCTCTCCTTTTCATCCGCCGCAATCTTTGCCTTCGCCTTCATCGCCGCTTCAATGGCTGTGCGTGCTTCGCGTTGCCGTTGCGCTGTCTGCGACCTCACTCGCTCCTGGTGCTCCTTCTCTAACATCGTGGCATGCGCTATCGTCGACTGGGCTGCCTCCCGCTGTACCTCCCGCTCATGCCTCTCTGCCTCTCGCTTGATTTCCGCCGCGCGCTGATTGGCAGCTGTCACATTAAGCTGCGCGCGTGCCCGCCGGGCGGCTTCGCGTCTCTCCTCTGCCTCCTGTCGGCCAAACGGCGAGCTCCATAATTTTGCGGTGACTTCTTTTTCACGCGCAGCTTCCTCCAGCTTCCGCGCCCGTGCGCGTTGCGCTGCTTCAGAGGCCGCTTCTCGTTGCTCTCGCTGGGATTGTGCCTTGGCTCCCCGCTGCGCCGCCTGTGCCTCGTTCTCCGCCTCCTCTACCGAGCGGAGGGCCTCAGCCTCCTTGGCCACCCGAGCTGCCGCCTCACGCTCTTTTTCCTCCCGCTGGCGCTGAGCCTGCATGGCATTGCATTCGTACAGCGCGGCCAGTAGCGCCCGGCGGCGCTCTTCATCGTCAGCGTGAGAGTAAGCAAGTGTAGCCGCTGGTGGAGCGCTCTCACGCGCCTTCCTGCGGGCAGCCTCAGCGGCCCTCTGTTTCTCCTCTGCCAATCGTTGGTTGACTCCATGGACGGAGGGAACGGTGGAGTTGTAGATGACGTACTCTACCTCCTCCCCCTCCTCCCGTCCTAACACCACCTCGCCAGTGGGGTCCGCGTATGGGTGTTTGCGGGCCGGTCGGCGGCTCTCGGTGGCGCCCTGGCGGGTTGGTGGACGCCGGGTTGGTGACCACACCCTCAAGTGGCCAGCGCTCTGCGCTGTGGCGTGGACGGAGGGCACCGGCGCTGACGAAGGCACCTGCACCCCAAGGTGTGCAAGCAGTGAAAACTCACCAGACATACAGTAGGGGATGAAAAAGAAGAAGGGGGAGGGGTACTAGCGCTGCCCACGTGTGTCTGTTTGGAGTCGGTGGCTCAAAGGTAAGGGGGGGGGGGGGGGGGGCGCTATGAGGCTACTGAATGGCAATGCTATCCACCTGCGTGAGATGCCAGTACTTTGAAGAGACAGTTGGGCGCACAGACAAGCAATATGTATGGTAGAATAAAAAAACGAGAAAAATAAGACATTGCCAATTGGAGCTTGCCCACATTGAACTAGAATGCAACACGAACTAGATGCACACATCACCATAGTGCTGTGACGAGTCTGTGTCCTTCAGCACATGGGAGGGGATCATGGGAGGGATATAGAGAATCTATATATGCGCTCCTTTTAAATTGAGAAATAGTTCTTTTCCTCACTCTATTCGCTTGCGCTATCAAAGGAGGGGGAAAATATATCGCTTGCTGTCGGTGCTATCACAGTGCCTCCACACAGGACACCAGGTTCTCAACACAACCTCGCCACTGCTCGCTGCTGGTGGTACACACGTGTAACGCCTCGCTGGTACACAGAGTACCTCTACAGAAAAAAAAGGGTAATGGCACGTCCCTGACCACTTTTGAATCAGTACGTCGATATATATATATATATATAGGATAGGTGTAGGAAGGTCAGAAAAGGAGGAGGGGAAAAACAAGAAGTGAGCGTAGGGCACATAACATCGATATCGAACGATAACATGGAATGCGCTCAAACTAGTGTACCAATCAAGGCCATATAAAAGTGCAACACGCTTCATAAATAGTTGTCGTGAGCCCTACTAGGTGCTAAGTGGGCAACCGGCTGCAAACGGCACATCAGAGACAACCAGCTTCGCCACTTACAGAGGGATGGAGGGCTGCTCCTTCAGCAGCGCAGCTACCTTCTTGAAGTTGGGGTCCGAGGCATCCTTCGTCATCTGCAGCAGTACTGACTCCGACGTGGTGAGGACACAGTCTGGGCCCCAGCTGCTCATCAGCCTCAGAGCAGTGTCCAGGTCCGTCTTCTTTTGACTTCCCACAGCATCTATAGGCAGATACACCTTCTTGCCCATATCGAGCAGATCCGCTGCGGTCTGCAACACACACACGTGCCCCTCAATACCAAACACAACAACGTTGTCGATGTCGGTGAGAAGATCCTCCACTGGCTTCACGATGCAGGAGAACTTGGTTTTGGCGATAACGGATGCAGTAGCAGGAAGTTTGATCTCAGGTACAGTCTTGCCAAGGCCCTTTGGGTACTGCTCGGTCACGATGTACTTGGTGCTCTCTGGGAAGATTTCATGCATCCTACCAAACCGATTGGCCAAAAACACGCAGTTGGTGAAGTTGGCGATGCGATCCTTGAAGGCCTTCTGCAAGTCAACACATAGGAAAGCCGTCTTTCCCTTGGATGCGTGAGGAAGAAGTCGAGACATATCCGCTCTGGAAGGCTGTGTGTGTGTGTGCTTGGGATAGAGGAACCGATATGCTTCACTCTTCGTCGAAAAGGGTGTAAAAAAAAATTATTTAGCTAACAAGAAAACAATAAAAATAAAGACAGCGAGGTGGCTGTTAACACTCACGGAGTACCACTAAGCGTACGGGGAGTTCAATAATGGTTACCAGTGGTTACTCTGCGTATTCGGATATGGAAGCAGACAAATCCAAAGGAGATGAACATGAACTCCCTGTGAGAGTCACACAGGCGTACTTATGCGGAGAAAGGGAGAAAGAGAATAGTACATTTGTCACACAATTGAAGACCCGATACTTGTAGTGTCGAACCTTAACTGACGGGGAAAGCCTTATAATACCCTTCTGTACTCTTTTTTTTCACCCAACCATAAAAACTGAAGCGTATACACACATTCATAATGCGTCTCAACGTGCAGATACGCCAACTGATGAAACAACCATCGGCTTACTTGCCTACTTCTATGCACTCTCTGTTCTCTTTTCGCTCTTGACGTTCTACCGCCTGACAGCAATAACAGCAACAACTGCAAGGAACGAAACTACCAAGACAATAGGGAGGGAGGGGGGGGGGGCAGCAGTAGACAATGCTCAAGTGGCAGATAAGTGGGCCCCTCTCCATCACAGTTCCGGCAGCGGAAGATCGTGTGCTTTCAGAAGCCGGCACATTCTTCGCATCTTAGCTGTGGCAACTCTCTCAATACTCTTGTAATGAGCGTCCTCCGCTGTGGATTCAGCATCTATAATCTTGCCGAAGACGAGCTCCCTCGCAATTGTTGTTGTTGCCTTCTCCAGCATTGGCTGGGACCAGGAGAAGGCGTGATCCTGGGCTCCGGGGGTGATGAATGGCCGCCCAGGGTAGGCAGTCAGCTCCTGCAGCTCGACGCGCCCCTCGAAGATGGCTAAAATACACGCATTGTTGCGGTTAACGCCGCAAAATGAAGGGGCGGAAAATACTGTTATCACGGCGGGAATGTGCGTAAGTGGATGCACTCGACCGAGAATGAAGCCGGGAAAATACATGGACTCCTTATAGTGGTTTGGTCTGGAGAAACTGTCATAGTCCGGGCGGCTGGTGTGATACTCCATCCCAATAATCAACGAGGCTAGTTTGTTCCGGCTGATAAAGTTGCATGCTGCATTGAACGTAAATCGGAAGGCCAGGTCCGCGTTTTGCGACGCCACAAAGGCGCTACCATCGGCGATACGCTCATCATCTTCGTCCATCTGCTCGTTTAGCACAAATTCTCTTAGAGCCTCTTGTGTACGTACGGCCTCCACCTGGGCAATGTGCCTGTACCCCGCTGCTGGCCCCCCAGCCACACAAAAGAACAGCTCATCAACGAGGCATGCCACAGGGAGAGCAGCAAAGAACTGCTTTATTACCACCTCAAGTGTCTCGAGCCTCTCACCAGTGCGCCGAGTGCGGAGCAGCAGCTCGTTCCGAAGGGACCCAAAACTTTCAGGTTGCGTGGGATAAAGTAGTTCGTGGCGGCCGATTAGAGGCACCACACGCTTTGCAGAGTGCAGAACTAGCAGCGCCACAATATACAGAACATCAATGGACGTGTGTGCTCCATCAATGTAGTTCCCGAGAAACACAATGTTCTCTATCTCCGCGTAGGGGAGAATCTTCGTCAGCAGATAGTTAGCAAAGTCCGACGCGTGACCCCTAATCGGCCCTATGACTATGGTGCAGCCAACAACACGCTCCAAAAACGATACCTGAGAGCGGCACTTTGGTGTGGCCTCAGAGAGGGCAGCGAGAACTGTGTGGACAGGAGTGGCAGTTCCGCTACGTACAGCTCTCAGTGCATCGTTCAGCACGTCCATGAGATGCTATTCATGCTAACGATAATGAGTGTGTATATACACAGACAACATATATATATATATATATATATATATATGTTCGAAAGAATGCACGGGTGAGAAAGAAGAGGTAAGCCATTTAGCATATGAGGATGTGTAAGTAGGACACCCGAAAGTGACAAGCCATCACGAAGACCAGCGTAGCACGCAAATCCTCCGACAAAAACAGCAACAACTAGTAATGAGATTGTGCAGCAGCCAAATAATAATAATAATAATGAACGACAAGATAATTTCCCCCAAAGTTGAGTACACCGCTTTTACTTTCTCTTCATATACAGTTCAGCACATCGTTCGTGGCATCTTACTGTACAAGATGACAAGTGATTATCATCACCATCATTCCTATCGAATCAGACAGCGGGTGACCTAAACTTCAGGGAGCATAGCTAAATGATCCAAGGTGTCATAGTAGACAGACACCAGCACTGCGACTTCAAAAAACGCGTCGCAGACTTCCTTGGTGCAGGTGAATGGGTTGAATGTCCGCATAGACTCAAACACGAGCTGCTCCCGTGGCGAACCAATGATGTGAAAGCTACCTAGGGTTCCGCGGCGATTGTACGTTCCTACGAAATGTGGGGCCAACGCTCTCCGCTCATGGGCGGGGGCTGGCGCTACACCGTAGAACTGCTTCAGGCTGTCAAAGTTAGCCTGTACAGGCACCTGGTGTAGCTTGCCTCTGCGCGTCATATTATGTGAATCAAAGCTGGTTTCTACACGGGCTGGGCCTGCTATGTGTATGTGATGAGGGTCGTGTTGTGTCTCTGTTCTCTTGCGTCCCCGTAGGGTCGATGAGTGTTTCTCTAACAGGCATGTGGTTATTTTACGATAACCATTGTGAAGGGGAGGAAACGGGGAAAAAAGGGAAATGCGCTGCGGTATAGAGAATGGCAGCCACAGAGCAGCAGTAAAAAGAATGCCATTTGATTGACATTGGTATGATGGTGCCTCTTTTCGTTTTTTTTTTATAATCTTGCAGGAGGGAGAGGCATCGTTAACTGCAACGAACAGGTAACTCCCACTCATACCCCCTTCCATGACAGCATAATTTCTCCCCATGCTATTCGAAATGTCCAAAAAAAAGTAACAGTTCAATTCTTAATTACTCCTCACTGAGCCTGTGAGGGGGAGGGGGGCAACCACATCATCGACTCTTGGTGCTTTGGTATGCGCAGCCGGCGCCGTGAGAGTAGGTACTGCTTCTGTCGGGTTCTCTTGTACTCATACCTCCAGACGAGTTCTTGATGGTAGTGGTCCACAACGCGCTGGGGATTGCGGTCCGACATGAAACCAATTTTGTATAACTTACGCTCAAAGTCGCTGGAGAAGTGCCACATGGGTCCCCACCCAAGGCCCGCAAGTTCACCGGAGTTGATAGCGAATCGCAGAAAAGCGCGGTACTCATATTCACTAAAGTTATCGAGCTTGATTGGGTGGAAAAAAGAGTCCTTTTCTGCGTCGTATGGAGCATACTCGTCTAGACTGCACTTGTGGCGATCATTCTCAACGTTAGCAAACCCACTGATACCATCAAAGGGCTTAAAATCTCGCGTGGTACACGTAATGAAAAACTTATTTGGCTCATCCTGCGACAAGATCATCTTGTTTAAGCCTCGGACAAAGCTCAGCCGGGAAGCTGGGATACGGGGTAACTCCTGTGGATACATGTCCATATCTGACCCCCCATCCTGGAAGGAGGTCAGCGTACGCAGGAAGTCTGGGTGCGGGTAGCGAAAGTGGGTTTCGTGTGCAAAAAGGTTCCAACCGTCCACCGCGATCACAATCGGCATCTCTTTCTCCGCACTCACCTCGTCTAGGAGAAATTTGACACAGACGCTTTGTCTGTCAATGGAGGCAGGTGCAACTGCCTGATATCCCCACTCACACAACTGCAAGAGGTTTGTTGGTTGCTTTTCTCCTTGCTCAACAGGGAGGTCCTTCGGTGTGCATCGCAGCTTCCAGTTCTGCAGAATGCCTCGGTTTGCGATTGAGAAGTACTTGAGAAAATCGCGAGCGGCATCTGGGGCATCGAAGAACCCTGGTAAGATTGTGCTCGGCCAGCACCACTCGCCGTGCGTCCACGTCTTCGCGTTCGGGACGTACAAAGTCGGCATGCTACGGGCACGAGCGTAGTGAACCGCTTGACACAATAGAGCGCTCTTGCCACATCCAGTAGGCCCATCAAAGATAAAGCCGGGACGCCCATTTGTCAAAGCATCAATGACACCCCTTTTTGTTTGCCAAAACTGAAGTTTGTCAATGAAGCAATTGAGAAGATGGCTTTCTTTTCGATACAGAAACCCACGTGGATGCCCTGGAGGCATCATTTGCATTACTTTCCCACCAAGACCCTCTGGGAAACACTGAATTAAGTCATCATTGCCAACACAGTACATAGAATCAATGTCATTGAAGCCGAGTTGTACTGGGAAGACCTCTGGTGGGTGTGAATATGTCTTCTTTATCACACGAATGGGGGCCCCGTTTCGAATCTCGCGTACCTGCTTCAGTGGGATTGCTCCATTCCACATGTTAACTGGGGCTTCACACGCATCCGTGTATGACTTCACCGCTGGGGCGGAATAGAGCGAAACAAGCCCCTTCCTCAAGGCAGGCGCCTTCATTTTGATCACGACAATTGCCAACTGCCGCTACAACTACACAACGACAACTCCCTTGCCAGACACGTACACGAGAGTACGCAAGAGCAGTCATAATCACACCATGAAAGAGAAAACATAAAAAAAGGATGATGGAATACACAGTGAGCAAAGATAAATAAGAACGCATGGTTCGTAAAGTGCGACACAAGTTTTTTTTAAGTCAGTCCTCGACAACTGCAAAAAAGGTTGCTAGGAACTACCAATAAGACTCATTTGCTCAACACCACGAGAGCGATGATAATGATGATGTCCGTGTGCCTATCCATTGATGTTCCTTTCGTCATCGTCCAGTTCATTGCCGCAGTACTAGTCACAGCGTACTTCCATACAATATCATCTATTTTGCCATTGTCCTTCACTCGGCTTCTTCCATGCTATTCATTTTTCTTCTTCCTTTTTTTCTCTCTCCCGATTTTTCAGTTATCCAGCTTTGTCACTCACTTGAAGACGAAATGACTACCTCACCCTTTCACTTTCTCTATATTCAGTGGTGATTGGAATGATATAAGGAAAAACAACAAAAGAAAGTATACGGGAAATAGTAATAATAGGGACTCACATGCCCCAATATTCATAAACACACCTCAGAGGGTACACATCAACGTGCTACATAAGTTGAGAACATAACAGGGCCAGGTTGCCTGATAAGATCAGATGTTTGTAAGGGTTTTGGTCTGATTTTCGGAAATCTTAGCAGAGCTTCCAAATGGAGGATTTTGAAGCGCCTGCTGCTGGTACTTGCGATCCTTCTCCATACAGTATGGCGTCTTTGTCCACGGGACAGTCATGTCCTCTGGCTCACCAGTGCTCAGAGCGATCGTTCGGATCAAGCCACCGCTCGATCCGTCGCGACTGTATGCGTGTGCTACCGCACGTTGGCAGAACTTCACGCACTCGTCCTTAGTCATGCCTGGCTTATAGTTGGCGTCAAAGAAAGAATAGAGAAAAATGGATCCGCTACCACCAAGAGCGTAGTCTAGCTTTACGCACGACCCTCCAGAGGGAATGCTGTATACTGACCCTCCGTTGAAGGAGTCGTATCCGGCAACGATAATACCCGCAGAGATGGACCACTTATTGGCATAGCACATCTTTTGGAACAGGTTTGCAGCTGTTGTAACATTCACTGGCCGGCTAACATCTGTCTGATAGCTCTCTAGATAATTTGATGTACGCTCCGCGAGAGCTTGAGTGTCCGCTGCAGACCCGCTGCGGCAGCAGTATATGTTCTTTGTAAGCTTAGTTAGCTTATTGCTCGCGCGATTGACAACATACGAGCCACTGGACGTACGAGAATCCGCTGCAAGCACTACACCACCCTTGTAGGTAACCGCCAAAATGGTTGTACCAAGGGAGACAGCCTCGCTTAGTTGGGGGTCAATAACTGCAGGGTCTGCCTGAAACACGTGCTTAGCTTGCTGAACAGATCCATTGACAGAGAGTGGTTCTGCGATATCTTTAGGAAACGAAGGCTCCTGGAGAAGAGTGCGGTTGGGCTTCTGCAGCATTGCTACTGTCGCAGGTGACTTGTGTGCGTGTATGTATATGTATTGGTACCTATATTTATCAAATTGAACAATTTATTAGGGGAAAATATGAATACCAACAGAATGATATTGCTACATTCTTGACATAGTCACAGGTCTTGTTGACAATGGACTGTCAACACAGAATAAGCAGGATTACTAAACCCGCTAACATAGTTTTTCATGTTTACTTTAGCGAGGGGGGGGGGAACTAGTACAACATTTCAAACACTCGAGCGCAGTTGCCATCACCCCTCCACTCTCACAACATAGTTTCAATGGGAATGCGAAGAACACAGTTAAACATCTAGTAAATCATCGTCGATAATAATAACAGCAATAGCCGCAGCAGATACTAAAACACAGAGGACTGGCCACAATAATCAGCCCTTTTCCTTAGGGGGCAGATCTAGATGCAAAACAGACCTCTCGCCACATATTTTCTACTGGACAGCAAAGTAGTTCTTCACATCGTCTTCAACAGGATGATCAGCAGGGTTAGGGAGGCCCTCGTAGACAACATTTGTAGCTGCCTGCTGCTTGGTTGGCCTACCCGTGTTTTCTCCATATAACTCAATTCTCAGCAAGTGTGTTTCATCATCACCGAAGCTGTGCTCAAAGAACACGGCGAGAGCACTCACAGCGCTAAACTTGGTCGCGTTCAGTCGGTAGACGATGCGATCATCCGCGCTAACTTGAGCGAGAGGGATTTCCTCTTGCGGCCTAAGACGCCTCACAGAATCAAAACCACGAACTTCTGCGGGGTTGCAGAACACTTTAACGATACTTGGAGCATAGTCAGTGGTTGGACCGAGGATCGATATCCCCTTGACACGACAAACGGAAGAGAGTGGGACTAGAAAGAGCAATTCCGGATCCCCATCACTTTCTACTGGAGTGTCATTGGCTTCAGTAGCAGGATCAAACAGACGACGTGCTTCTGTTGCAGTACTACGGCAATTCCATACCTGTATCGCTGGAATGTCAATGTAGCTGTTTATTGAGGAGCCAACACCAAATGCACCATCACGAAAAAATTCATCTCCAATATGGTTGTGCAACCCTGTTCCCTGCCGGCAATTGCACGGCATTGCCCTCTGCTGCTTTCTGTATTATGATTTCGGTAGACTATGAATGAAGCTAGAAAAGAGAATTCGGAAAAGGCGAGAAAAAGAAACAAGAGCCACGAATCACAGATGCACTCCAGTTACTTGCAGTTTAAAAGATGTTCATAAAAGCAGTGCATCAAATTCAGAATTCTTATCAGCAGCACCACGAGGACGTCAATGAGCAGAATGTGATCGTCCACCGTCCGAACACCCATGATAAGTGGGGGTGCTAGAAACTCTCAGATTAAAGTCACTCAACAGCATTGAATGATAATGGTGATCTCATTGTCAGAATCACTGACAGCACTCAAAAGCGACAACATCCACGTAGACCTAATGATTCACAACTATTATTAACGTAATCTGTAGACTACATATTCAAAATAAAAAAATCTCACACATGGCTATAGAAAAAACAGTCTGTTAAATTATAAAATGCCCAATCTCATTTCTTCTTCCAAGGAGCGAACGGTGCCGTGTGGAAGCTGAACATTTCATCAGCCACTGCTGATGGAGGCATGATCCCTTGCTCTGAAAAAATAAGAGTGATCATTGACGGTGACAAAAACTCCACTAGCGGTACCACTGTGGCACTTTTAGGCTGCTTCAAGTCATCTGTGCTTAGTGGGAAGACATGAGCAAATTTGAATGTTTCGCACAGAACGTAGCATGGGACATTTCGGGATTGTGCCACAGTAGCTATCTGGAGAGATCCTGTTGAGTTCACGAGCCCTCCGTGCTCGGTAACACAGTAGGCACCCATAACTACAAAATCAATGTTATTCATAATTGCACCAACACCACTATCAGGGATAACAATACATGATGTGGCTAACTTGTCTTTCAAGCGCATCCCTTCCGGGGTTAGTGTAACCAACGACAGCAGTGAAGAGCCAGAACCTTTGGGGCAGCTATGTGTTGCTGGAAGCCCTTCACAGATGTAGAACTGGACACCATCACGCTCTTGAATAGCGCACGCGATAGCGAGTGCAAGAAGGTTCCCTGAGCCGTGAACCAAAATTCGAGATGTATTCCGAATAAAAGGAAGGATGTCATTGATCAAGTCCTTTTGACTACACTCACACTCCCGAAGTCGCTGTTCGCAGCGACTATTCATCTCGTGCAAGCTCTTCTTGAGGTCATTGCTGCTTGCGACGTCTTTGGTGAGGTTCACGCGGAATCGTTCAAATCCGTCACCGAAGCGTTGGTATTTTTCGAGAGTTTTGTAAATCTCCGCGTCTAGCTCTGAAAAGGTTGCAAATTGCTTTGACACCAGAACATTTTGAATCTCCTTTATCGCCTTTATCATTATGCTACTGTCGTAATCTTCGGAAGGAACGTCCATTACTCACTTGTTTAAATGTGTTTTTACCTTGGGCTTTAAATGCGTTACAAATTATTTTTCTTTGTGTGGGTATGGCTGTTGATAACTTTTACCAAGAATGTGGGGGCTTGTGGGTGGGGGAAATGGCGTGCGCCCTTTTGGCGTGGGGGGGGGGGGGGGGGCCGGGTGGGTTTTGGCGGGGGAGGTGTTTCACAAGCCA
>JAODGE020005390.1:0-17292 GCA_027574965.2 Ecitophya simulans
TGCTCCGAGCAAAACTTTGAATCACGTCAGAACCAAATGCTTTGTAGAGGGCGCTATCTAGACGATGCAAGCGCCATCTGCCAAATGGATAAAATCAAGATACATCATATCTAAATCCACTTTGGTTAAAACCTGCTTCGAACTCATAGGGATTCAAGGAAACTTTTCAGAACTCCTCAAAAACGTGTCAAAACTTCTTAAAATTTTTAGAGAATAAAATAAAATACGAGTGGCTACAGAACCGTTATATTAACTTTTTAAAAGTTTTGGGACGTCAGGACTCTTCTAAACGTCTCGATCCTCTTAAACCTTTTAGAAAATAAGATAAAATACGAGCGGTTATAGAACCTGCTTATTAACTTTTTAAAAGTTATGTAACGCTCTGAGCAAAACATTCTGCACATTCCTCACAAAAGGCGCGATCTGGACGATCCAAGCGCCATCTGCCAAAGAGATAAAACCAGAACACATTAGTTTTGCTCCTAGAATCCTCGATTAATTTATGTTCATCTTTTTTTCTGTGTTAATGATATAGCATTGTTTTTTCTGTAAAACAGTCGGATGACATAAAAATGAATCATTCTTCACAAAGAATGCGTGAATGCTGTAATACATTTTCATCAGAACTTAGTTACAACTTTAAGAAATTTTTGGAGACTCTTCAGGACTCATCAAAAGATCACAAAACTTGTTAAAACACAGTTGCTGAAAAAATAAAATACAAGAAGCAATAAAAGCTCGTTGTCAATTCAAAAATACGCCTCGAAATATGTCAACTGAAAACAGGACTTCCAGTAAAAGGCTCCGATGTCTTGAATTAAAAAATGATAAGTCTTGTAAGCTAGATGTGCAGCGTCTTGAGTAAACAAAAGCCGCCGGTGGTGGGGCGCGGGAGGACGTCGGGTAGCAGGTCTGCGAGCCGGTTTAGTAAGGCTGGCGAGCTTTGGCCGGCTGGTCGTGCTCGGCTAAGCCCGGGAGGCATGCAATGACTGAGCGGCCGACGCATGCGCGACGCGCGCCTGGACGCGCGACGCTGGTTGTCGCTCGCGGGCGCATCGCGCCGCCCTATATGGCTCGGCGTGTATAAGATTACGTCTCTTTTTCTCTGGTCCCTCCGCTAAAAATATCCCGAATGCGAGCGCGCGCGCGCCCGCACGTCCGCTATTCCTGGCGGGGTCCCGCTCCCGACGAAAATCCGCGTCCACGCGTCCAGCGCGCGTCAATTTCCGATCGCTCGGCGCGCGCATCCGCCTTTCGGCGATGCACTTCCCAGGGGATCGGGACAGGGTTCGGGCGCGCGTCGATGATTGCCGCTTGCGTTGGGGAGTTTTCGGCGCTTGAGGCGAAAGTGCGCGCGTCGCGGCGTTGAGTAAGCGAGCGCGGAGTGGGGAGAGACGGATCGGCGCGCGCGTCGTCGGCGGCGGCGGCGGCGGCGGCGTCACGCTCTGGTTTAGATTCGGGGCGTCGCGCCGAGGTCCGCGCCAGTCAGTGCTTTGGGAGGCGGCAGAGCGATCTCTAGGATACGACGAACGACTCGACGACGCGTCTGCGCGCCACGCAAACGAGAACACCACCGAAAACCGTGCACAGTGCCGAGTGCGACGCGCAGCAAGAAGTGCGCCGCAGTGCTCCCGACTCGAAGGATAATTCCCAATACCCGCATGAGTGCGTCGGCGGCGATCTGAACGCGAGTGCTGCGCGAAGGGCTCAGGGCGACGTCTGGTACGTGGTCGATGGTAGCCGCGTGACGGGACGCGCACGCCAAGCATGGGAGTGGCCGACGATTTCGCTCCCAGCTTCACGCAAAAGCCGCAGCTGCGCCAGGAGGACGACGGCAACCGGCTGATCTTCGAGTGCCAGCTGGACAGCAGGCCGCGGCCGGAGATACAATGGTACCGCAGCGACACGCTGCTCGCGCAGGACGCGCGCACCGCCTTCAAGGTGCAGCCGGTCGGCGAGAACAAGTTCCTCGTCGTGCTCGAGCTGGACGACGTCGTCGAGAGCGACGCCGGCCTGTACAAGGTCAAAGCGAAGAACGCGATGGGCGAGGTGGCCGCCTCCATCAACCTTAACTTCAGCCGTGAGTACAGCGCGCGCTCGGTGCGAGCCACGTCTGACGCTCGGCATTGTTTCTCTACCCCTTTGCAGCCATGGACGAGCCGAGAGAGAAGTGAGTGTCGCGCGGGTGGCGCGCGCGCGGCGCGTGCGAGCCGACGACGAAATTTTGGCACGCGCGACGCGCTTGCGTCACGGGTCATGTTTCGCATTCTCGCGCCGTGACTCACCACCGGCTCGCATGCGCGCGCGCGCGCGCGACCCTCTCGCCGGGAGCCCCTAATCACCGCCCCCCGATTGCCGCCAGACAAATCGACGGGCTCGCGCCGACCTTCTCCAAGAAGCCGGCCATCCGGCAGGAGGAGGACGGCAAGCGGCTGCTCTTCGAGTGCCGGATCCAGGCCGACCCCAAGCCGGTCGTCAACTGGTTCCACAACGCCAACGCGGTGAAGGAGTCGCCACGTCACAAGGTATTTTCGACGAAACGCCGCATTCCGTCGCTGGCACCGCAGCGATCGCGGCTATTTTTACGCGGACCGCGTGCGACACCTGCTCGGACCAGGCCCGTTCGCAATGTGGTCGCTGTGTCGACTCCGCAATGACTCGCCCAATTTCGGACGTCCGACCCGGGACTCGAATGCGGTCCCACGCACGCCAACGCGCGGCGACCCATTTTGGGACGCGGCTGGAGAAATGGGTCACGATCTCCGGCCGCGTTCCACGAACGCCGGAAACGAGGTCTCCTCTGACGATAATCTGTTGTGTGTTCTGATGTTCTTATAGCTGCGGATAGACAAAGACGGCCACTCGTACTTTGCAACCCTTGAAATTCAAAATGTCACAGTTGAGGATGCTGGCAAATACAAGGTGACCGCAAAGAACGAGCTGGGCGAGAGCAACGCCACCATCAGCCTGAACTTCGACAGTAAGTGGAGCGCTTACATCCGCGATACGTTTTTTGTAAATATGTTTGCCGCGCCGCGTTGGTTGTGTTGGTTGGCCAAGATGCCGGACCGGCACTCGCGCACAGTGTATACACGTGGACTAACCGTCGCCTAATAGCTAAACGGCTCAGCTTTTACTTTTTGCGATTGGGCTCTTCCGGTTTAACCCGCCTAATTCCCCGTTTCTCTCTCTCTCACCCACGCTAAGGCAGTTAGAACAGAGTGTGCCGCGTGACGCCTGACATTTTGTACACAGAACACGTCCAAACAGACAGCAGACAGCCACTTAACCGTAGTGATGTTGCCCGCTCACCCGACTCTTGTGATCTTTTTGTGAGCCTCACGTTCATTCGCGTTCACCCCTCTCTCACCGACCATCACTTTTGTTCACCAGGCGTGTGTGCGGACAGGGAAGAGAAAGGCCATGTTGTTGTGTTGACACCTTGTTCTATTTCAGCACGTTTGTCGTTTGCGTCTCTTTCTCTCTCGATCGCGTTGTTGTTGTTGGTCGATCGCGGGCGGAGCGTAAAAGCTGAGCTTATGTTGGGTTGTCCGGCGTTGTCCCGGTTGTATTTGTGCGCGAGTGGCGACCCGGGGGTCGTCTTATCTCGGTCGGCTTATTCGCGTCTTATGCGCAGGCGATGAGGCACCCGTGCCGGACGATAGCATCAAGCCCACGTTCACGGAACGTCCGGTTATTAGGCAGAGCGACGACGGTAACAAGATCACCTTTGAGTGTCGGTGCGTTGGCGATCCCAAGCCCACGGTCCAATGGTAAGCTGCACCCTTGTTTGGGAAGCCTGGAAAGCTATTAACTTGTTGTTGTTCCGAAGGTTCCACGGGGAGAAGCAGCTGAGAGCCGGGGGTCGCTTGACGATGACCCTGGAGGAAGACCAAACGTTGTACTACATTGCTAGGTTGGAGATCGATGGGGTGGAGAACTCCGACAAGGGAGAATACAGGGCTGTGGCGACGAACAAACTGGGCACCGGCACCTCCACCATTAACTTGAACTTCGAGGGAGACGGTAAACCCAAGTATGGCACGTCGCGCGAGGAGTTTTGAAGGTCGCCGATTGATGTGGACGTTGTTCCCCGGCAGGATCCCCGACGGGAAAGCGCCGCGATTCCCGAAGAAACCGACCATCCGACAGGACGGCGACATCCTGATCATGGAGTGCCTCTTGGAGGCGAACCCGGCGCCTGATATCACGTGGTTCCAGGGCGCTAAGGCCATCAGCGACAATTCGCGCGTGCGCATGTCGCGCAAAGCCGTCGGCAAAGACAACTACATGCTCACGCTAGAAATCTCGAACCCGACGCGCCAAGATGGCGGCAATTACCGGTGTAACGCGTTCAATAGCTTCGGCGAAAGCAATGCAAACATATCGCTTAACTTCCAAGGTACTGCCAGGCCCCGCAGGTCCCACTCGGTCGGCAATTCGCAGCATGGCCTATTCTCTTACCGCACCCCCTTAGGCAGTCTCCCACAGGTGCTCAGTGTTTGCGCGTGCTTCCAGGTGGCGACAATGCGGCCGGCTTCCCGCCCTCGTTCATCGAGAAGCCGAAAATTATTCCAAACGAGACCGGCACGCTGATCACGATGAAGTGCAGGTGCAAAGCCAAGCCCAAGCCGGACGTCACATGGTTCAGGGGCGCCACGGCGGTCAAGGAGTCGGCGCGCTTCAAGATGAGCGTAGTTGACCAAGAGGAAGATGTTTACGAATTATCGCTCGAAATTAAGGTACCTTCAGCGAAAACCCCTCACCGGAGGAAAACGAGCTAAGTTGTTCGTTGTCTGTCTAGGATCCCACCGGTCCTGACGGTGGCACTTACAGGTGCCACGTGCAAAACGAATTTGGCGAATCCAACGCCAATCTCAATCTGAACATCGAAAACGAACCGGAGCCGGAAGGCGATGGTCCTACGTTCGTGGAAAAGCCTCGCATCACCTCGCACCAGAACGGCAAGTTGGTCGTCATGGACTGCAAGGTTCGCGCCAACCCGAAGCCAACTATCGTGTGGTATCGCGAGGGTAAAGAGGTCAGAGAATCTAGCAAAATCAAGATGTCCTTCGAGAAGGTCAGCGAGGACGTGTACTATATCAAACTGGAATTGAACAACCCCGATCCTGAAGACTCCGGTTTGTACAAGTGCAATATTAAGAACAATCTCGGGGAGCTTAACGCCAACCTCACTCTCAACATCGAGATCATCCCTGTGATTAAAGAAAAGCCCAAGGTCATTAAGATCGTGAAGAAGAGGACCGTCATCGTGGAATGCAAGGTTCTCAGTAAGTTTGCGCCCGATTGCACTTGGTTCAAAGAGAGCACGGCTGTGAAGGAGAGCAGCAGACACAAGGTGCTCATCGAGCAGGTGAAGGAGGGCGAGTTTGCCGTTAAGTTGGAGATCAGTGAAGTAGAAACGAAAGACAAAGGTTCCTATAAGTTGGTCGCGCGTAACGAGAAGGGTGAGGCAACCTCCCAGACCGTCGAAGTGACCGACCTTCCACCGGAGGAGAAGCCCAAGGGCGAGACACCAAAACTTACCAAGCTCACCAATGTCTCCATCGAGGAAGGCAAATCGGCTGACTTCATTTCTAGCCTTAAGACCAGCGACACCAACGTCATGATCATCTGGTACCACAACTCCACTGTCATCAGAGAAACTTCTGATGTGAAGATTACCTTTGACGGATCAGTCGCCAGGTTGAGCATTACCAAGTGCAAAGTCACCCAGTCGGGTAGCTACAAGGTGGTCGCGAGGAACGACTTCGGCGAGGACGAGTCCAGTGCCACCTTGACCGTCACCGAGAAGAAGGAGGAGAAGAAGAAGGAGGAGGAGAAGAAAGAGGAGGAGAAGGTTAGTACCACATTGTAGCGTAATGTCTACAGTGCTGTTATTGTGTTGTCTTTGTCTCGTTCTACTAACAGAAGGTCGAAAAGAAGAAGGAGGAGGAGAAAAAGAAGGTCGAGGAAGAGAAAAAGAAGGTTGAGGAAGAAAAGAAGAAGATTGAGGAAGAGAAGAAGAAAGTAGAGGAGGAAAAGAAAAAAGTTGAGGAGGACAAGAAAGCAGAAGTCAAAAAGGTTGAAGAGAAGAAAAAGATTGAAGAACAGAAGGTTTGTACTTATTTTGTTAGATTATTTCAAATAGAAATGGTTTGTTAAACTTGTCTGTTTTATTGTGTGGTATTTTTGAAGAAGGTGGAAGAAAAGAAGGCTCTAGAAGCCAAGAAGAAGGTCGAGAAAAAAGAGGTGATTACTGTTATAGTACATATGTGTTGTCCTGTCTTCTAACGTCTGTTCGTCTTTTGTGCGGTTCTAGGAGGTTGCTGAAAAGAAGGTGGAGAGTAGACGTAGTTCAGTACAGAAAGTGAGTTTCTTCTAACATGATTTGTATACGTCCAGATGATGTGTGATGTTATGTGATACTAAACGTAGGTCGAGACCAAGGTGGAATCCAGACGCAGTTCGGTGGTGAAAGTGGAAGAGACCGTCATTCAAGATGGCGAAGTGAAGACTGCCAGTCGCCGATCTTCAGTCCAACAGGTTTGGATCACGTGATTAACTAAATGTGCCAGATTGTACGTTTGTGCGTCTGTCGAACAGGAAGAAAAGAAAGAACTGAAGGTCGAGAACAAAGCCGCCCTCGAAGAGAAGAAGAAAACGGTCAAGGGTAAACTTGAGCCTACACCAGAGGCGGTAAATATCTTCCGGTTTCGACCGTCGCTACTGTAGTTTAGTTTTGTGTTTTCCTCCGACACACATGTCAGTTATTAACACCCGAAACTTTCATTTAGAAAACACCCAGCACACCCACTACACCAACAAATGACATTGAAAAGAACAAAACGCCGGCGCCTGCCAAAGAGCCCGCGGCGCTCAAGTCGGCGCTGAAAAAAATCGAACCGAAAACGCCGGAAATTATCGTGCCCGAACCGGAACCCGCTGCCGGGCTGAAAAAGCGCGGCAGCGTTGCCAAGGTATACGCCAAACTCAACTCTACTCTGTTCATCTTCTTCTTCTCTCTCTCGCTCTCATCTGCATACACCGTACTCACATGTTTCTCTTTTCTATATGACTACTCAATTGGCTACTCAATCTCTGCCACTCTCTCACTACTCATCCCTGCCATTCACACTTTCTAAAAACCCTTACGCCATCAAAGGCCCGTTACGATCCCATGGCGTTCATACCCGATCCCGAGGAGCCGGAAGTCGAAGCGGTACCGGACGTACCGACGATCAACGTGCCTGACTTGACAGTGGTAAACCAAATAGCTCTCTTGACGTAGACACTTGGACCACTCCTAACCTTACTCTAAGTCTATCTATCTGTATATCTAGCTACTAACAAGCGTTTCAACTGCTCTCATTGTATTGATAGTTGAAGCAATCGTTGGCATTTGTGGATCGAACCTAATCTATATCTGTTTGTTTCACATGCGTGCTCCATTTGTGGCGTTCACCAATGTCTGTTGTCGATGATCTCAGAACGAGGAGAAGGAGGCAGAGAAAGTCAAGCTGGTAAGTTGGTCTATTAAGTATTCAATCGTGCCATCGTTCAGGGGTTTTTGGTCTTCTTTTTGTACTGTTTTTTTGGTCCGGTACCATTTTTTTTCCTCTCTCGGCTACGATTTTTGCGTTCGCGCCGACATTTTTGACAGCCCAAAGGGAGTTCTTGCTTGTTGTCGTTTCTGATTGATCAAGTGGTTTGTTGTGAACCGTAGCCGGCGGAGAAGCGTAATTCGCTGACAAGTCGCGTTGCGCCGAAAGCGATCAAACACGATTCGTTCCTAAACGTGCAATTAAAGCCCGTCGTGCGAGACGCTAAGCAAGCCGATCAGGCTACGCTCGAATCGCCCGACCTGAAGGTAACCCCTAACCTCAAGTCTCAACTATCTCAACGTTTCTACAAACTTCTCTACGACATCGTCACTTCTCTATACAGTTCTTCTTCTTCTCCTTCTGTGCCTTGCCATCTCTGATCTCTGATCTTCACTTTTTCACATCTCTGCAACTTTGTTTTCTGCTCTGTATTTTCAAAGTGATTTGCCGTTTTCGTTGGGTGACTGTGCGTTGAATGTCTAGAAAGCCACCGAGAAGAAGGAGACGGCCGAGAAGAAGAAGATCGTGAAGAAGGGCGCCAAGGAGTCGGATTACGAACTGCCCGAAATCCCGGACTACGAACGGCCGGTCTTGGAAAAGTACGAAAAAGGCGACGATTACGAATATGGCGGACGCGAGAAAACCAAGCTCGTCAAGGTGAGCCGCAATGTTGCAACAGGATAATTAAGCGTCGCCGCGGATATTCTTAGCACCCGATCGCAATCGGCATTTTATAATTGCGATGCGGTATTTGCCAACTTTGCGCGCATCAAAGCGCGTCTTCGAAACGAGGACGCAGCGCCACAGTCGGCGACGCTCCTTCGATCGACGCGCGTCGTCCTTTCGACTGACTGTGTGCGTGTGTGTTTGCGATGTGGTAGGACAAGCCGTCGCTGCAAGTGCCGCAGAAGCCGCAGGTGAAGACGCCCGAAACGCCCAAAATCGCCGTCGTCAAGGAGAAGACGCCCGAGCCGAGGAAAACCTCCCTTGCGCCGGACGGACCGCCCAGCCGTCGCGGCTCGCTGATCCCGCCGGAGGCGATGGGCCGTCGCGCCTCCATCATCATCACAGACGAGGTAACCCATCGCTTTCGGTCTCTCTCTCTCTCTCTTCCAGGCCCTTCCACCGCTCGCACATAGGTCGCACTCAAGCACTCCGCGTCCGTCGACGTCATCTGTTTAATCGTTTTCTCTGTGCTATGTCTCTCTGATGTAGGAAAATAGGAAGCTGCGTCCCGGAGAGGTGGTCGATGAGAAAAAGGTAACCAGACGTTTGTGTCTCTCGCAGTCTTGTCTTGTCCGGCATCACCGTTTGCCTCCATTCTCTCTCTCTCTCTCTCTCGCCTCCGAACGTTTTGTGTTTCAGTCCGAGAATTGTGCTTGTCGACAAAACGTAACACCACTTATACACCTACACTACCAATAATTTACCAGCATGAGCACGACGCCATCACAAACATTCTCTGACACTCATTTGACAAGACACGATTTTTATAACCCACAAAGCTGCTCGTCTGGCTGACGCGCCCGCTCCGGCATCGAAAGTCACAGGGGTCGCTCCGGTCGTTCTCGCACACGAATTAAACCCCCCCGTTATTTGTTTGGCAGGGTGGCAAATTGCGACCCGGTGAGATGGTCGAGACCAAGGTGAGATTTGTGTTGGTGGGCGACACAAATTCGACGCCTTTGCGTTTTTACTTTTTCTGATTTGGTTTTTGACGAGTGACAAACACGAATAACCCTCGAGCAGGAGCCGGATTTAGTCTGGATTGCGTAGTAGTGGTAGTAGGACGATATTAATTTAGACGATGTTCTCTTAATTAAAGAACAAAATCAAGCGTCCCGGAGTATTGCAAGTTCCTGGCAACGATAAACAGGTTAGAAAAATGGCGCCACCAGTCGTTCGGACGCCATCTATGTCTGTGATTAACGATGTTTTTCCCGTAGACATTCAGTACTTTTAGAGCGACGTGATTAAAATTTGGCGAGATCTATGTGCCGAACAAGCGCGATTCTGTGATTAATTCTTGATTGACAAACTCCATGTTTAGTTAGACGCCGTTTGATACAAGAATCAGTGAATAAAACTAGTTTTTGAGTAGTTTTGACATAACTCGTATTTTTTGGGATATTTTTCTTTGTGACATTTAGTAGAAGTATTGCGTTGACAGAGATCCGACCCATTGCCAAGACAAATTGCGATCTCGCTCTCGATGCGCCTCGATGCAGATAACAAATTCGCTTCGCCATCATTAAAATTAACGCGGCCGCGCTCGCAGTTAGCAACGCGGCTGGGCAGCTGGCGATTTTTTTGTGTTTTGGACACTAACCACGAACAGATTAAAATGCCTCAAAACACTCACAACTCTGTGTCGGATTTGACGATGCGCCGTCGCTCGACCGGCGGAGAGCTAATCTGATTGGTCCCGCAGCGCCGGAAGAGCACGGACCTTCGAAGGCCCAGCATCGCCGACATGGAGGACTTCATCAACAAGCCGTCGACGCCCTTGCAGCCCGTCGGTGCCGCCGGCACGCCGCCGAGCATCGTGCACGTCGAAGAGAACTATTCGGCCGTCGAAGGTGGGTTAATTTTAGCGCGCGGTTTTGCGCCAAATCGGCACGATAAATCGTCCGGAATTGCCGCGAACGATCGTTGGAGCGTCGCCAGGTCCGCGCGCACGCTGATCACCGGCTTGTCCTAGATTCCAACGGCTACATCACCGTGCAGGTGGAGGGCAATCCGGCGCCGACGTTCAAGTTCTACAAGGGTATCACCGAGCTCATCGAGGGCGGCCGTTTCAAGTTCATCACCGAGGGCGATCAGAACCTCATCACGCTGTGCATCAGGAAGGTCAAGCCCAACGATGAAGGCCAGTACAAGGTGGTGGTCACCAACGTCCACGGTGAGGACTCGGCCGAGACCGTCCTCTTCGTATCCGGTATGTCTATTCGCGATGATCTGGCGTGCGCTGATGACTTGCTGTTTGACAGACGCTTCGGGCATGGACTTCCGCGCCATGCTGAAGAAGCGCAAGTACGCCAAGTGGGCCGAGAAGAAGGAGGAGATCGACGTGAATCTCAAGGAGGTCGAGAAGCCGATGCCGGCGCTGAAGAAAGTCGAACAGGTCAGGTTGACACGTCACCTCTCACTCACATGCGCACCCCCGATCGCGTCGTTTTTTTTGTTTGTTTTCGCCCTTCCTCGTTGGCGCAGCCCGAGGCCCTCTAAACCGGTCTATCTAAACTCGGCCCTCTAAACGCAGCGCCCTGTAAATGTTGACACACGTTTTGCCGTTGTAGCCAGGAAAAGGCCATCACGTGGTCTTGTCCGGATGGTTCGTCGACGGCGGGAATATTTGTGTGATGGTGGATGGCAATCTTGTCGCTGAGGTGAAGGCTGACAAGGGCGGCAACGACCATTGGTCCTGGATGAAGGTTGGACAACCGAAAGGCGGACGAACGTTTCCTCGCTCCCGCACACGTCTTCCCCCCATTAAATTGGACTTAATACCGACCCATTAAACTAGATCGAACAGTCACTAAACGCGCCCGACGACTAAATGAATAATCGAACTCTAAACGGACAATAATATAAAGATGCGTCTCCATGACTCTCATTAATCTCTGTTGGCCATTTTTGTTCCGTGTTGGATTAAACACCGTTTTTTGTTTTTGTTTTCGTTTTTGTTTGAGGCGATTTTTCAGGGCTGGCGCCAGTTGTCAACGTGTGTGTCCGCCGCGTGTAGCGTTTGTGCCTTGTCGCCTCCTGCGTGTCTGTGTCCTAATTTTTGGGTTGCCCTCTCGCCCGTCCGTCACACGACCTGTGTACTCGTTGCGTTCTGTGAACTTGTGTAGCGTGCAATTGCGGTGTAACTGATGAGTTCCAACTCGATCCGAACAGACACACTCTAGGTAGGACCGACGGTTGGGTGCGCTCGGTGTGGATAACATGTCCGTGTTGGTTTCGCAGATGTGCGGCGCGTCGAGGCGCACTGTCAGTCTGACCGGCTCCGTTCCCGACTGGCCGCGACTCAGGCGACGCGAGGTTAAACTAAGTCGCATGGATGTCTAGACTTTGTCTTTTGATCTCTGATCTAGAAGTGTCTATCCCCCCAGCCGCCGCCACCCGCACATGTACGCTTGCGTGTGTTTGCTTGCTCGTCTTGCGTGTTCTGTCTGCTTGGAGACTCATCCTTATATCACTCGCCGCCATCTTGTCATGGCCGCCATTTCACTTCTCTTTCTTTCTCTCTCTCTCGCTCTGTTTCTATTCTGTCGCTCACAAAAATTACTCTCACGTTTAGTCTCATCCCACACTAACCGGAATAACCGTCGTCTCGATCAATCTGACAAAGTAGAAGCACCAAATTTCTCGTAACATCTTCCTGTGATTCTAACCACTCTGGTTCACCGCCCGTGGTGATTAATCTGTTGTACAGTACGCTTAGGTTGTCCTGCTTTCTAGGACGTTTTTAACATTCAGCGGCGGCCGTCTCTGGACGAAATTATCGGCGACGATTGGCCGAGCCTGATGCAAACCGAACATCCAAAGGTTGGCAATCTGAATTGCGTTGCTTTTCTGCCTAGACTCAACCAAAGCTCACGATAACATCTCACTTATCATTTGCGGACGCGGACGTTTTGCATTTTCTTTGGCTACGCGGTTTCGGCACGCGCTAAACATCTTTAATCGTTTCTCTCTTTCTCTTTCTCGCTGTCCGAACCTAACCGCTTCGAGCGTTACTGACATGGTCTGACTGGGATGACGGCGAACGAATGCGGTTTGGCTGAGGACGACTGATCGCGGGCAATTTGTTGCTCGTTTTGCGCCGCCCTGTCTGCTGCCCCCCGTTTCTCTGACGTTGTAGTTTTTGTTTGTAGTTGACACCGGTTTCCTCCCGACGGCCATCACTAGCTGAACTAATACCAGACTGGCCCGTCCTGCACCATTTCGAAAGAAAGGAGGTTGGGCGTTGCGTCACACACGCACACACTATATCAAACTGTGGTCCATTGAATATGAATTGCACGTTGTTCGCCCCCACGTTTCCATGTCTGCCCCACCCCCCCGTTGGTTCTTGATCGATGTGCCCCGCTGTAGCATACGCTCCTTGCTTTATTTACTTCTGGCACTTGCTAATCATGATCGTGACACTCCCGAAATAGCTGTTGTCTGCATCGATGGACTCGCATGGAGGTGTCCACCACACGATTTTTCAAACCTTTTTTATAACGTAAAAAGGATTTTTCCGTTTGCAGATTTTTACAGATGCACGCAACGAAGGCATCTGTTTTTTTTTACTTTTTCCACATTTTTTACAAACATGTACAATATTTTGTTGTTGTTTGGTTGTTCTTTGCATGGCCGTCGATGATCTGCGTCCTAATTTGGCTGTGTTGGGGTTACAGAAAAAGGAAACTTTCCTCAAGCCGCTCATCGATCAGTTCGCCAAAGAAGGCAAGGATAAGAAGGTCGTGTTTGAGGCAAACTTCTCCAAGCCTAACGCCAAACCGAAATGGCTCTTCAGAAAGGACGTAAGTCCAATTTCGATAGGAATACGAACCATTTTATTGATTGCGCTGTGGATTCGGTGTTGCAGGAGCTTTTCCCTGGTTCCAAGTACAAGTTCAAAAACGAGAACGATTCGTACGTCTTGATCATCATGAATCCCAAGGTGGAAGACACTGGCAAGTACACCATCGAGATCGGCGGTGTTTCCAGCACGGGTTTTCTGCAAGTGGACGAACCGGATCCAGTCTACACCTTCGTCAAACCACTCAGGAAGAAAATCGAGGGTTACACTAAGCACGAAACGCTTCTCGAGTGCCACGTCAGTTCCAACATGGCCATTGTCACTTGGTACAAGGGTACCACCAAGTTGGAGGACGGAGATCGTTATTCTATCTCCAAAGACTTGGCCGGTAAATGCTCATTGGTGATTAAGGAGAGTTTGCTGGAAGACACCGATGAGTATCATTGTAAACTCGAGAAGCAGACTGAGAACAACATCACGTCCACTCAAGTCACCATCACTGAATATCCGTACAAGTTTGTCAAGGTCCTTAAGTCCCAACAACTCCTCGAGAAGGAGAACATCACGCTGCTTTGCGAGTTGGACGATGCTGGCGGCGATGTGAAGTGGTTCAAGGGAGACCAGGAGATCACCGGAGACAAGCTGAAGGTAATCTCGAAGGACGGTCGTAAGAGGAAGCTGGTCATTAAGGACGCTAAGATCACCGACGCCGGGATGTATTCTTGTGTCAGCAATGCCGACAAGACCGAGTGCGAGATTGTCATCAACTACTTGAATAGGTTCAACAAGAAACTCAAGGATACTGAAGCTATCGAGCGCGATAAGTTGATTCTCGAGATCGAGCTGCAGGATAAGACCGCGCCTGCCGACTGGACCTTCAACGGCAAGCCCATCGAACCGTCCGAAAGGGTTGAGATCAAGAACCTGGGTGGTGGCAGACATCAATTGGTGTTCAACAAGTTGGAGATGGAAGATGACGGCGAGATAATGTGCGAGTCTGGCAAACTCCAGTCTTCGATGAAGCTCACTGTCAAGAAGGGCGAGAGCAAGCCGATGATTGACTTCCCGTCGACGTTTGAAGCTCCGGCTGCGTCTGTTATTCTCATGGATGTCCCCTACACAAGTATATTTAAACTTTTAGGAGGTTTCTGTTGGAGCTAATCGTGGAATGTTTTAGTTGAGGGCACCAGAGTGTCGCCAGTCGAAGCCAAAATCATCAAAGACGGTAAGATCCTTCCGCTCAAAGAAGTCGACGTCGTCATCGGCGAGAACAAAGTCACCTACAAGTTCAAGAAGCCGTCCAGGGAGCAGTCTGGCAAGTACCAGATCAAGTTGTCCAACGCACAAGGCGATGACGTCAAGGATGTCAACATCATCATGCAGGAGACTCCCGGTCCCGCCGAAGAGGTCGACGTCTTCGAGGTCTTCCAAGATAATTGCAAGGTCAAGTGGAAGAAGCCCAAGGACGATGGTGGTGCACCAATTGCCCACTACATTGTTGAACGTCAGGATATCAGTCTTAAAGGTAAACTTTCTGTCATGTTTTGTTCATGGCGACACCTTTGTCTTGTCTTGTCGGGTTTTGTCTCGTTTTGTCCTTACACGTTGTCTCTGACTTGTCTGTCTGCAGCTGGTTGGGAAAATGTCGGTGAAGTACCAGCTAGTGCTGAGCTCTGTTACAAGGTAGAAAATCTCATTCCTAAGAAGACGTACAAATTCAGGATTCGTGCTGTCAACAAATTGGGCGCCGGTGAACCTGCCATGTTCGCTAAGAATGTCTTGGCCAAAGATCCCTGGGACGAACCTGGTAAGCCCACCAACGTGGATCTCACGGATTGGGACAAGGATCACGCGGATCTCAAATGGGACAAGCCCGAAAACGATGGTGGCGCGCCCATCACATCCTATATCATTGAATTTAAAGAGAAGTTTGGCCAGGAATGGAAAACAGGGATTGAGGTGCCCGGTGATAAGTTTGCTGGTACTGTTCCTGGATTGACTGAAGGTCAGCAGTACGAATTCCGCGTTCGTGCTGTGAACAAGGCAGGTCCCGGTGAACCAAGCGATGCCACCAAACCCATCATTGCCAAGAGTCGCTTCGTCAAGCCCTTCATTATTGGCGATGATCTTAAGCCAATTATTGTCAAGAAGGGTCAAGTTATCAAGTACGATATCAAATATGGAGGTGAACCAGAGCCCGAAGTCACTTGGTTGCTGGAATCGAAGGAAATCAAGCAAGATAACGACGGCAGGATTACCATCGATAAATACGAAAGAAATACTGTTATTACTGTCAGAAAGGCCACTCGTGCTGACAGTGGCAAATACATATTAAGATTGCACAACAGTTCCGGCACAGTGGAAGGCAGCGCCGATGTCATTGTCCTGGACAGACCAACGCCACCTAAGGGACCACTCAAAGTCGAAGAGGTGCGTTCGGATCACGTCACAGTCAAGTGGCAAAGACCAGAAGACTGTGGTGGCACTGAACTTACCGGTTACGTACTGGAACGTTTGGACATGGACACCGGACGTTGGATTCCAGCCGGAGAAGTTGGTCCCAACGAAGATAAGTTTACCTTCAAGGGACTGACTCCGAAGAAGAAGTACAAGTTCCGCGTCAGGGCCAAGAACAAAGAGGGAGAGTCTGAGCCACTCGAAACTGACGACGCCATCACTGCCAAGAACCCGTACGACGAGCCCGGAATGCCTGGCAAGCCGGAAATCGTCGATTACGATAATAAGAGCGTCACGCTTAAGTGGGCCAAGCCTGAGAGCGATGGTGGCCGTCCCATTACTCACTACACCATCGAAATGAAGGACAAATTTAGCCCGGACTGGATTGAAGTCGCCACCACTGCTGGACCAGAGCCCGAAGGCAAAGTGGAAGAGCTCAAAGAGAAAATGGTCTATCAGTTTAGGGTACGCGCTCATAACAAAGCCGGACCTGGCCAGCCCTCCGAACCGACCGATAACCACGTCTGCAAACATAAGAACCGTATGTCCTGTCCAATGTTGTCAAATGTGTTTGTGTTAGTCGTTTGTGTTGTGTTACAGTCAAACCACGCATCGATCGCGAAATGTTCAAGGCCGTCACCATCAAAGCCGGACGCACTCACAAGTGGTCCGTCGACATCTCCGGTGAACCGCCGCCAACCGTCAGGTGGGTGTGGCGCGATGAAATTCCGTTGGTCAACAGTGATCGCATCAAGATCGAAAACGTTGATTACCACACGGACTTTGTCTTGACCGGCGCCCTGCGCAAGGATACCGGCAAGTACACCTTGATCGCCGAGAACAAGAACGGCAAAGACGAGTGCACCGTCGAGTTGACCGTCTTGGGCAAGCCTGGTAAACCGAAGGGCCCGTTGGAAGTGTCCGACGTCACCGCGAGCAAGTGCAAGGTGTCTTGGAAGAAACCGGAGGACGACGGTGGTGTGCCGATCAAGGAGTATGAAATCGAAAAGATGGATCTTGCTACTGGCAAGTGGGTACGTTGTGGACGTGTCCCCGTGGACAAAACCATCGGTTCTCCCGAGAAACTTGACTTTGAAGTTACCGGCCTCAACGAAGGATCCGAGTACAAATTTAGGGTCACCGCCGTCAACGACGAGGGAGATTCGGAGCCACTGGTTACTGACCTGGCCACTTTGGCCAAGAATCCGTTTGAGACTGCCGGAAAACCAGGCACGCCGGAAATCGTCGATTATGACAACAAAGGAGTCAATCTCAAGTGGACCAAACCTAAGAGCGACGGTGGCGCTCCAATTGAGAAGTACATCATTGAAAAGAAGGATAAGTACAAGCCAGACTGGGAGAAGGCTGGCGAAGTGCCCGGAGATCAATTGGATGCCCGCATCGAAGATCTCAAGGAGAGGGGTGAATATCAATTTAGAGTTGTTCCCGTCAATAAGGCCGGCCTTGGTACACCTTCAGATGCCTCCAACATGCAAATTATCAAGCATAGAGCTCGTAAGTTATCACTCCCCAAGTCTGTTTAGCCATTTTGATAACTTTTTGTTTGTTTATAGTCAAGCCTAGGATCGACCGCACCAACCTCAAACCCATCATCGTGCGTGCTGGTAAAGTTGTCAAGTATGACGTTGACGTTCGTGGTGAACCTCCACCAACCATCACATGGTACCAGAACGACAA
>JAODGE020005412.1:0-18435 GCA_027574965.2 Ecitophya simulans
TGGTGAGAGTGGTACAGGTGGAGGCTACACTGCATTACTGTGCGCAGGCAGCCACAAGGCCTCTCTACCGTCAGCTCCGCTGAGGCCCCTGCATATTGACACCCGACTCTGCATTAGTGCGTAATTTTGAGAAGGCGTGGCGTCAAGAGCTTCGGTGTAACATATATTCGTATTAATAAATGGAGAGTAGCGAGGAGGCCCGCGTGCGGCGGGCCATCACGGAGGCTACAGTGAGCCACTATGGGCTCCTAGCGCAATCATACAAGTCCAACAAGACGGTTCACGCTATGGCGGCGGAAGCAAAGAGCTCCTCTCAGCTCTTGGGGGAAGAGCTCTCCAAACTGCAGCTGCTCAGCCGGAACATGGTGTACGCTGGGGGGCGCTGGAGGCGAGAGAGACAGCTACTGAGCAGTGCCGTGTCGCAGCACCAAAAGCTTGTTGCGATGTTAGACTCCCCAGCACTGGTGGACGAGTGCATACGGAATGATATGTACCACGAGACAGTGCTGGTAGCCGAGCACGCCACCCGTTGCGCCAAATATGCGTGGCAAGTGGGGCAGTTCTGCCGCCTCCTCGCTGACGTGCATGAGGCGCTCCGATCTGGGGTGAATGGAGTTGTGCTGCCTCGGCTAGCGGGGTTACTGAATATCGATGGCGCGTTTAAGATCATCACGTTCCTGCGGCGCTTAGGGGTCTCACAGGGGGAATTGCGGCGCCTTTTTCTTGAGCGCCGGGGATTCTACCTTGCAAACCTGAGGCTGGAGGCCGACACTAGCCCAGTCCCCTATTCACGCACACTGAAGCATATCGCGATATACAAGTCACAGGTCAGCGAGGCCATCCTGCAGTATCGTGCGTGTTTCACGGCAGCAACATCAACCGCAAGCGGTTGGGATAATGAAGAGGGTGAGCTGCATGAGTGGTGTCACGAGCAGGCGGCCTCGTTTTTGGCCGCACTGGAGTCTTCAGTGTGCGCGATGACTAGCGGGTCTGAGCTCGCGCTTGTGCAGGAGCAGTGCAGTAGCTGTGCCGTCAATGTTGCAAAGGTGTGTATGGATGTCTCTACAGCCGCGAACGCCATTCTGCTGGGGAAGGTGAAGCAAATCTTCAGTGACCAGATGTTGAGCGTTAGTAGTGCGTATAGTACGTCGATGATGTCATTCTCATGGCGCGTGTCGCCGTCGACCATTGGAGGGCAGTCTGGTGCGGGTGGTGCCGGGGGCGTGGGGGACGCACGTGTGCAAGGTCCGCCTCTGCAGCTGACCCAGTGGCTACCGTTGGCCTATGCCCTTAACGGGTTGCTGACGGCATTCAACTCCATCCGGAAGTGCCTGATAGCTGGATTGGATATATTCGTGTGCAACAGTGTTGCGCAGTTGCTGCGGCACATAGCGAAGGACCTTCTCCGGGATAGTGAAATGCTGGGTTCGATGGAAGTTGGCGAGCAGGCGGTATATGTTGCTTTTGTGCGCGCGTTTGTCGAAGTCTTCTGCCCGTACGTCACGCAGAGCCTTACGGTGCTACTCGGTGGAGACGCAGGGCGATGGGTTCGACATGCAGTAGCCGGTGATGTACAAATTCTGTGCAGTGTGCTTCCCAGCCCTTCTGAAGAGGTGGAGAGTTCGGCCCCTCCGACGTCACAGGTGGTACAGCCAGCAGTACCCTCAGCTAGCGGCGCAGGAGCTGCTGCCAATGCTTTTTCTCCGTCACCTCCTGCTCCTCCTCCTTCCTCTCAGCCAACTGGTGCACAAACACTTCTCTTCACAACATCGGAGCCCCATACACCAGCGTTGTAGCGACCGAAACTTCAGCAGCACACATCCTACTCTTACAGAGCGTACAGCTGTGCTTGTGTGTATGTGTGCGAGGTGTGGTAGCGCAGCACAGAGAGTGACATCTGAGGTGATAGATGATGCATGAAGGGTGGAAATGATATCTTTGTGCGGTGCTGAGTATGGTCATCGTAATAGTGTCTTGCGCATTTATGCATGTAAGGCTGCGCGCTTTAATGCGAACATATCACTCCATTTATCTACCCCGTGTGGAGAAGGCGCTAGGGAAAGCTGGTTTACAAGTAGCGGCAGTTCGCCGGTGTCATGCTCAAGTAGCCTAAGTGGGATCATTCTCATGGTTGGAGGGGCTTCGCCTGCTGTCTCTCATTCGTTCGTGTGCATACCCTACTTCTTCGATCGCGTACTTGGTCTTGTTGCTATCCCTCACACATGCTCCTCCTTCTCCGTTCTCCAACCTCAATGACCTTAGCTGCGCCACTAGCATCGATTCCAAGTACACAAGTGGAGATGTCACTCACACCATATGTGCAGGCAAGCACGATGTTGGCGCTGAGCAACGAGGTCGCTGACCGCCAGGCATTGGCTGTTGAGCAGCTGTACAGGGCAGACTACCATCTTGCCAAGCGCGACTACAAGCTCGCGCGAGAGCGCTTTAGTTCCCGCGGCGCTGCTCACGCGTTACCAGCGCTGGATGAAAGCGATGGCATGGATGATATCAGCACCTATACCTGCTGCTTGACCCCTGAGATGACTGCGTACTACAGCAGGAGCAAGCACCCGGACACCCGCGACGTGGACACTGAGCTGATGGAGCGCGCGCAGCTGCGGCGGCGCGAGGACATTGCGCGCCTTACCAAAGGCGGAAGGGCGGGTCGCCGCCGGGGGGATGTGTTCAGCACGCTGGTCGAGCGAGAGAGGGACGAATATGAGGACATTGTCGAACTGGAGGCTGCGCACTTTAAGAAGTTGGCGAAGGAATATTACGACAGCACTTTTGCCCAATTCGACTTCTTCGTGCACATGGAGTATCAGGCCCGTCGCACTCTGGAGGACATCCAGTCGTCAGCGGCGATGAGTCTGCTTGCATCATTGCGTGAGATGATTGAGGAGGCAGAACGGCGTCTCATTGTGCGCAGCACTGGACTGTACCCTGACCACTTCCCACGAAAGCGCGCTGCGATCAAGGTGGCTGAGGCTCCGGGGGAGGAAATCAAGACACTGGACTCAATGTACGCTGTCCCGTTGTGGCAACGTGTACTGACGATCCGCGAGGAGACTATGAGCGAGGAGGACATGACGTTCCGCAACCTACTCCTTGGACACGTGACGCAGCGCGACCTGCTATCACGCGGCTATCTGCGCTTTAACATCAGCAACGGCCTACTTGAGCGGGACGCTACGGTCACCATTCCGCATCACCTGAAGGACTTTGTCATCTATGCATTTAAAACCGAGCGGTTGGTGGTGGAGTTGGAGGAAGAGGCGAGCCGCATGAAGACTGTTGATGAGGCACTGGAGGCAACTGAAGTGCTTATGGACGAGTGGATCCTTGCCACTCGTGAGGATGACATTTAGTCCGGCATCTTGAAATGGCGCGATCATCTTATTTCACAGTAGGGACGCGGCCACCTAACTTTTTTTTAATGCGTGTGCAAGCGCGTGCGTACTTCGGAACATGTTCACACAGCAGATGCCAACTTTGCCAGGCCTAAGTACTCCCAGGAACTGGTTGCACATGCATGAAACGAGAAGGATGGGAAACACAAGTGGCTCCGAGTTCCCCTTGAAGTTGTTAACTACGCAAACAAAATTCCAAACATGTACTCTAATGATACAGTGTCAAAGCAGTTTATAATTTAATATATATGTGTGTGCATTTTTATGTATATGCTCTGCTTCTACTTTCTTCCAGCATTTCACCTTCCTTTTCCATGCCCTTGAGTGTCATCGTAACTGGGAAGCATGAAAGATTCTCATGTACAGTATCACTGACAAGTTACCTTGTGCATTATTTTTTTTCTCAAATATTCTCTCTTTTGCAGTGATGGGGAGGAGCGAAGCGAGCTATTCGTGAATAAAAATTCTATAGGCAACTATGATCTCTGTTATGCTCCTTCCTATGTCCTGTGTACGTGTCCGTGTCCTTGCAGGTTTGTTGCGCATCCATCTTTTTTTAATTGTTATCAGCACCGTGACCGCCCTACTGCGCATACCAGCACACATCCAACTTGAAAGCTGTGACGAAGAGAGTGGCAGCAGCAGCAGCGCGGCAGGACCATTTGTTTCTGTGGTGTCTGCAGACTGCGCTTCAATGTAACGACGGTGCCGAATGCGTGCTAAACTATCCTATGCGCAGCGCGTACAATGCACACTTGCGCTTCCATTGTTTTCTCTTTCTTTCATTACTTTCAGTATTCCAGCAGTTTCGAGAAGGAAAACAAGTCAACTGCATTGTGCTCGTTGTGCAGTTGTCTGTGTCTGCGTGGTTAGTAGTGATAGGACGATACTCTTCACACAAGT
Organism: Ecitophya simulans; assembly: GCA_027574965.2. Classification (NCBI taxonomy): domain Eukaryota; kingdom Metazoa; phylum Arthropoda; class Insecta; order Coleoptera; family Staphylinidae; genus Ecitophya; species Ecitophya simulans. The sequence goes on from JAODGE020005412.1 coordinate 4,314, forward strand.
TCGTGTGACTGATTTTCTTCCTGGGAAAAGTGGAGTGTTGTATTCATATAGCAGTGAATACACTCGGCCCCTCCTGCTTCTCCATACTGTACAGACACACGCACACACATACAGAAAAAGTGAACAAGGCGAGTGTGAGTGCATCCATATAACTTATTTTTGTATCTACGTCGCATATACATATATATAGAGAGTGTGTGAGGAGAGGCACACGGTAAAGCCAGTGGCAGCCAGAAGCCTGTATATTCTCTTTCTTAGCCATTGTCTCCGGTTTGTTCCCTCCCCCCAATCTCAGCAGTGGCCACACGGATATGCAGTCCGGATCGCAGTCCCGCAAAGAAAGTCCGCAGCACATCGCGCGGGCGCAGACAACTGTGGAAAGGACCCACCGCAATCCAAACCACGTCGCCAAGGATGCACTGGACACATATGGACGCACGAACCCCCTGCTGGGGAGACTGTATAGTGATGGCATCAGCAGCGGCGCGAGCCTCGGTGTGCCACACCGTCTGGCGCAGGGGATGCGACCGCACCCGCCGTGTGTGCAGAGCGGGGCCGAAACCGTGCCGCCTCGTGGAGCTGAAGCGGACTATCTGAAGCAACGCCGTGAGACCGTGCCAGGCGCAGAGGCTGTCCGCGGCACCACAACTCTCGTGAACTCGCTTCAGGTATTCAGGCAGCCAACCTTCGCTGAGGGGGATCTGAAGCGCATGTTTGCGGCATCTGCTCAGCAGAAGGCGTTACCAGTAGGCGCGAAGCGCAAGCCTCACGCAGCAAAGTTGGAGCCTATCATTGCTGGTGATGTCCTCGAGGCAGCGGGGCAGTCCACCGCGGAGGCGGCAGCGGGTGCCAGCCGTATTCCACGTTTTTACAAGGCGACCTCCAACTCGCCAAACGAGTTTGCGTACATGGTCATTCGCCCCCGTGGCATCCGGGACCCGTTCAATCCATACGACCTGCAGGTGGTCACTCACAAAGACGTTAACCCTGACCATTACTATACAGTGTCGTCGGCAGGTGTTACGCAGTTTACCAATGACAGCGCGGAGTTCATTGAGTTGCCTACTTGGGAGCGAGAATGCCGTATCTTTCACCAGATCAGCGAGCTGCCTGTCTTTCACCAGTACAAGCGGTGGCGCAGTTTTCTCCTTTGGCGCTCTCTCGTGCGCAAGCACGCGATGACGAACAGCCGGCAGTATCTCACGAAAAACCTGTTCCACGTCCACCCGAACCTCTCCGGCGCTCTTCAGGCTGTGCGCACCATCTGCCTAGAGTTCCTGGCCGCCAACAACTTGTATCTTCCAGTTACTGAGACGCACACGTTGGATGGATTCTGCGCAACACTCAACCATCACCTAAATACGCAGCGTACACGAATAGAGCGAATGATGAAGAGTATCCGCGATCACATCGAGCATGCGTGCAAGGCTGCGATGCTGACCGCCCAAGTGGAGCGCGAGCGTCTCAACGTGCTGCGCGAGGACGACGACCGACGCAAGAAGCGCATCGTTGACGTTCTCGAGCTTGGGACACAGCAGCAGCCTTCATACATTGAGATGACACAGCGCAAGGCCACGTGCAAACGCCTAACGTGCTTTATAAAACTGTGCGACTACCTCGTCATCGCGTGCCTCACGAAGCTTGCCAACAAGGCCATTGAAAACATACGCCATGACGTACGATACCCGAGGTCGGAAGATGCGACGGCATTATCCTCCGTTACAGCGAACAAGCACGCCATTGGGGGTGCTGAGCGAGCAAACCCAAAAGATCGGCGCGGTGGAGATGTGCAGCTTAACGGACCTCTGGTGAGCGTATGTGTGCTGTACAACGAGAAGGATCAGTGCATTGAAGTGGCACCATCACAGGTGCAGGTCACGGAGTCTGTCGAGGACATTATCCGCGATTATGTTCGCACTGTTGGTGGGGTGCCACGACTTGTTTCAATGGACACGTTTAAGGTGTACACGGACAACACTGAGGACGGACAGGGTGAGCCTGGCTCTGGCCCAGATGTTGCCGAGATGGTGGTCTCAGAAGACCTCTACAAGCAGAACATGGCGACTATCCGCGAGAGCTTGGCCTTGGCGTTCGTCGACGTGGATCGCTACGCGCACAGCTTCGACACATACAGGGACATGTACATTAGCAACTCGAAGCTCGACACAGATGCGATCCTGCAACGCAATGACAGCATTGAGTTCTTCCGCGAGCGACTCACCGTGTACAAGAACCAGATGGAGGCCATCTCCAGTCGAATTCCCAGCAGCAAGGATGTTGGTCTGGTCACTGTACACACGGAGGGGCTGCGAGAGTTCTTTACACCCAGTCCGGTGTCGTGCTTGGAAGCCTTCCACCACGTTCTTCCCATCATTGCACACAGGCAGAACGAGCTTCTACTTACTGAGCTACAGAACCACAACACGTATCTGTGTGCGACACCCAAAACGGTTGAGCGGTACGTAGAGTACTTGAAATACTACAAGACGCTCGAGACCGACTTTGACAATTTTTCAGCGTCGTACGACTTCATCCGAGAGCTTTTCGCTCTTCTGATGGAGGAGAAGGTGGAGGTTGGCGAGGATGATGAAGAAACCTATAGGAGTGGCACTCGCCCACAGTTTGACAAGCTGCGCACGATGATGCAGGTTATCGAGGATGGCAAGGAGTCCCAGCAGCGCTTGTTCACTCGTCTCATCGAGGAGGAGATGGAGCAGCTTCGCCACCGCATTGAGTCTGTCTACGACAAGGCGGGGCAGCCGATCGTAACATCGGGTGAGGCAAACGTGGATGAGGTGATCACGTACGTTACAGAGCTACAGTCCGACGCGGAGGGTATCGCGGCACGTGAGAAGGAGCTGCGCCGGTTCCAGCTCGAGATCGGCGCCGAGGAGACGACTGTGGACACCATGGTGGACATGCTCAACGACGTCAACATTAAGACGAGGCTGTGGACAGGTATCCGCGATTGGGACGTATTTGTGGGTGAGTCCAGCCAGATCGCTTTTGACACTCTGGATGTGGCGCAGCTGCAGGACACCGTCCAGAAGTACACCACAATGGTGAAACAGGTCTCCTCTAAGCTGTCTGGCAACGCTGCCGTGCCGAAACTTAAGGGCATGGTAGAGGAGTGGCGGCAGCTGATGCCGATCCTGCAGGCAATGACGAACCCCAAGATGAAAGCCGAGCACGTTGCTAAGGTATCTAACGTCGTTGGGCGTGTCGAGGATAGCAGCGGCGTTGGGCGGACGCTTGGAGAATGGTCTAACCAGTTCACAATTGCAATGCTGCTTGACAATGGAATCCTCAACTACCGCGATGAGATCCTAGCCATCAGCGCAGCCGCAACCGAGGAGGACAAACTTCATCAGCAGATCGACAAGGTCGGAACACTCTGGAATGGCGGTGGGCCAAAGCCAGCGATGGAGTTTCAGTTTCACAACCACAAGGAGACGAAGGACGTGTACACACTGGTTGGATCGTCCGTGGAGGATGTGGCAGCGCTGCTCGACGACTCCATGATTGCCATCTCAACCATCGGGTCCAGCAAATACTGCCAGGGCGTACTCAAAGTACAGGTGGACCGCTGGGAAAGCCGATTGAAATATATGCAAGAGACTCTCGACAAGTGGGTGGAGCTGCAGCGCAATTGGATCTACCTGGAGAACATTTTCTCCTCCTCCGAAATTCGCAGCCAATGGAAGGATGACACCAAGCGTTTTGAGAAGGCGGATCGCTTCTACAGGGATCTGATGCGAAAAGCACACGACCTGCCGACGGCATACCGTGGCCTTCTGATCAGCCCTCCCTCCTTTGACCCCGGAGAGCCACAGGGCGGCAAGTCCCTCAAAGTGGACTTGGAGAACTATATCCGCGAGTTGGAGAAGGTGCTCTCCAGCATGGAAAAGAAGCTCGAGGAGAAGCGCCGTGCCTTCCCGCGCTACTATTTCCTGAGCAATGACGATTTGCTTGACGTCCTCGCCAAGGTCAAGACACCAGAGCTGATGATGCCGCACATGCTCAAAATGTTTGATGGTATCAAGTCTCTCGCCTTCACTGAGAATAACGACATCACGCACTTGCTCTCCATGGAGGGGGAGAGGGTTGAGCTGATCAATAAGAACGTCAAGGCCCGCGGCCCCGTCGAGCAGTGGATGGATATGCTGGAGCACGAGATGTTCTCGACACTCCGCAAACACGCACAGACGTGCTTGGAGGACTATGAGGAGCGTGTAGACCGGAGCACGTGGATGTTTCAGCACCCAGTCATGCTAGTGCTCATCATGGAGCAGCTACTATGGACGCGCAGCGTCGAGGATGCCCTGGACAAGTCGGACTCACCGGGGCGCATGCAGGACCTTAAGAAAGAGAACTACCGCACACTGGAGGAGCTTGCCGGCCTCACTGCCCGCAAGCTGTCCAAACTGCAGCGCATCCTCCTCTCAACGATCATTACGATTGATGTCCACGGGAGGGACCTCGTCGATGAGATGTGTGACAACGGAGTGACCGAGACGAAGGAGTTTGGGTGGCAGAAGCAATTGCGTGCCTATTGGGAGATGGACGCGGATGGCCATGGGAATATCTTCATTCGTCAGAACAACTCCCGCTTTGTGTACGGCTACGAATACCTTGGAGCCCAGGGCCGCCTCGTCATCACGCCACTGACGGATCGTATCTACATGACTGTTACCGGCGCCTTGAAGCTCTGCCTGGGTGCCTCCCCGTCTGGCCCAGCTGGCACTGGCAAAACGGAGACGGTGAAGGATCTCGCAAAGAACTTGGCTCGCCAGTGCATTGTCTACAACTGCTCCGACGGTGTCACCTACAAGATGATGGAGAAGTTCTTCTCTGGGCTCATTCAGACGGGTGCGTGGGCATGTTTAGATGAATTCAACCGCATTAACATTGAGGTGCTCTCCGTCATTGCCTCTCAGCTCCTGGAGATCAAGCTGGCGCTCCAGAACGCAAAGGAATCCTTTACTTTCCAGGGCACACCGGATGTACGTGTGCGCGCGACTTATGGAGCCTTCGTTACTATGAACCCAGGATACGCAGGACGCACTGAGCTGCCCGACAACCTCAAGATCCTCTTCCGCCCAGTAGCAGTGATGACTCCCGACTTCCGCATGATTGCAGAGGTGATCCTCTACTCCGAGGGCTTCACCAATGCCAAGGACCTCTCCCTCAAGATCACGCAGCTGTACAAGCTGAGCTCGGAGCAGCTGTCCCCGCAAGATCACTACGACTTTGGCATGCGTGCGCTCAAGTCTATTCTGGTCATGGCCGGAGACCTCAAGCGGTCGCAGCCCGATGTGGAGGAGGACCTCACTCTCATCGTGGCGTGTAATGACTCCAACGTACCCAAATTCGTGGCGGAGGATCTGCCGCTGTTCCGCGGTATAATGCAGGACCTCTTTCCAGGTGTTACATTCCCCGAGCGCGAGTACGAGGAGCTACTCCCAGCAATGCACGCCTCCATGGATACGCGGAAGCTCGTCGACACTGGTGCGTGGGTGAAGAAGGGCATCCAGTTCTACGAGACGCTCATCGTGCGGCACGGCGTGATGCTAGTTGGTGCCACGGGAACTGGAAAGACTGAGAGTCGCAATTGCATCGCAGAGGCACTGACGAGTATGGGGGCAGGTGGTAGCAGCAACGGTATGGCTCGCCCTGTCCACCAGTTTATCATGAACCCTAAGTCTGTGCTCCTACACGAGCTGTACGGCCAACTGGATGTCAACACCAACGAATGGAAGGATGGCGTCCTCGCCACCATTGCGAAGGACTGCGTGCGGGATTCAGAGGGTAGCTCGGATCACAGATGGATTGTTTTTGATGGCCCCGTCGATACGCTGTGGATTGAGTCGCTGAACTCTGTGCTGGATGACTCCAAGCTCCTCTGCCTGGACAGCGGTGAGCGCATCAAGTTGCCCGACACGATCCACATGATCTTTGAGGTGGCCGATCTCGCAGTCGCCTCGCCGGCGACGGTGTCGCGCTGCGGTATGGTGTATGTGGATGCCAGTGACTTGCCGTGGAACGCTATCGTTGGCAAGTGGGCGGAGACGAAGCTGGCGGAGGCGGGGGCGCAGCGCCAGTGCCGCGACTATGTCGTTTCCCTTTTCAGGGATTACGTACCGAAGGGTCTGGAGTGGCTGCGCACGCAGAAGGTGCTGATCAACGCCGGAGAGATCAACATCATTGAGTCCATGTGCGACCTCTTCACTGCCTTGCTGAAGGCCAACAAGACCACTCTTATGCCAGATCCACAGGGAGAGACCGTGCTTCCACCAGACGACAACATCTTCCGCACGCGCAACGAAATGTGCGGGGCGCTTTTCGCGTTTTCTTACGTCTGGTCCATCGGCGGCAATGTGGATCAGGCTGCGATGGAGAACTTCGATACGGTCGCGCGCACGGTTCTGGAGACGGTGACGCGCTTCCCCAACAGCGGGAGCGTGTACGACTACACCATCGACTTTGCGACTTGGCTGTTTGTCCAGTGGGAGTCGAGGGTGCCGGATTATGTGTTCGACCCCGCCACGCCTTTCTTCAGTATACTGGTGCCTACAGTTGACACAGTGCGCTACAGCACGATCGCCAAGACGCTGCTTCAGTATGGCAGGCCACTGCTCTTCAGCGGACAAACAGGCGTTGGAAAGAGTGTCATCATGACAGACTGCCTTCAGCGCAATCGGGAGGAGCTGCAGCTTGCCATCATCACGTTTCAGTTTAGCGCTCAGACTTCCTCGGAGCGTACGCAGGAGCTGGTGGAGACGAAGCTCAAGCAGAAGCGCAAGAACATTCTCGGCGCCCCACCAGGAAAGAGCGTCGTGCTCTTCATCGACGACCTCAACATGCCATCACTGGAAGTGTTCGGTGCCTCCCCGCCGATTGAGCTGCTGCGGCAGCTAATGGGCAACGATGGGTTCTACGACCGCAAAATCGCCGGGTTCTGGAAGTTTGTTCAGGATGTCACGGTGGTGGCCGCGTGTGGTCCCCCCGAGGGCGGGCGCAACCCCATCACGCCTCGTCTCACGCGCCTCTTTCACCTGCTGCAGATACCAAACCTCACAGACGACTCAATGAAGCGCATCTTCAGCAGCATCATTGGTGGTTTCCTCGAGAGCAAACACTTCAGCAAGGAGGTCAAGGATATGTCGCGGATGGTCGTGTCAGCCACAGTTGACGTGTTCAACAAGCTCCGCGATGGACTGCGACCGCGGCCCACCACCCCGCACTACACCTTCAACCTGCGCGACGTGGCGAAGGTGTTCCAGGGCGTGACCCAGGTGATCCCACGCGTGTGCCGCGATGCGAAGTCTATGACGCGACTGTGGATCCACGAGTGCATGCGCTGCTTCTACGACCGTCTAGCCAGCAACGAAGACCGCCGCTTCTTCACAGAGGAGCTCATGATGGACTCCATCTCACGCCTAGCGCCGGGATCACCCACCCACGCCGAGTACTTTGAGGGCGATCCCATCATATGGGGTGACTTTTTGCGATTTGGCGCGGTAGAGAAGGTGTACGAGGAGTCGACTGAGTTCAAGAAGATTCCGCTCGTTTTTGATGAGTATCAGGACGACTACAACGCCACTGCGTCATCTGCGAAGCCTGACGACGGCCCCCAGATGGCGCAGCTGAACCTGGTGTTCTTCAAAGACCACTGCGAGCACCTCGCCCGCATCATCCGCATCTTTCGACAGCCCCGCGGCAACGCACTGCTGGTGGGTGTTGGGGGGTCTGGGAAGCGCTCTCTCACCCGCCTCGCCGCCTACATCACGAGCAGCCGAGTCTTTGAGATCTCCGTCGGGAAGGGCTACAGCATGGGTGAGTTTCACGAGTTCCTCTTGGAGCTCTACACCTGTGCTGGGGTGCAGGAAAATTCGTGTGTGTTTCTGCTCTCCGATAACCAGATCGTGCTGGAGGCGATGCTGGAGGATGTGAATAATATGCTCAACTCCGGCGAGGTGCCTTCCCTCTTCTCCCCCGAGGAGCGCGAGAAGCGCATCAACGCCTGTCTAGAGGCTGCCCAGCAGCAGGGCATCAGCAGCCGCGATGACGTGTACAACTTTTTTATCTCTCGCGTTCGGGACAACATGCACATTGCGCTGTGCATGAGCCCCGTTGGTGACACCTTCCGCACCCGATGCCGTCAGTTTCCCTCGCTCACCAACTGCTGCTCAATCGACTGGTTTGACGAGTGGCCGAGCGAGGCCCTGGAGGGGGTGGCGCGCCGGTTGCTGTGCGACATGGAGGGCAAGGTGTCCCAGGAGCTGCTCGACACACTGCCCGGGGTCTGCGTCGTGGTGCACTCCTCCGTAACAGAGATGACACAGCAGTACTGGGAGGAGTTGCGGCGGCGCTACTACATTACCCCCACCTCGTACTTGGAGTTCATCGAAACGTACAAGGACCTCTTTGTGTCCCGCAGCAGCACGCTGGAGGAGCAGCTCGCGCAGGTCGAAAATGGCAAGGAGAAGATGCGCGAAACAGATGAGACCATCGCGAAGATGAAGGTTGAGATCGAGGTGAAGCGCCCGCAGCTGGAGAAGGCCTCTAAGGAAACGGAGGAGGTGGTGGCAGACCTGAAGGTACGACAAGCCAAGGCTGGCGAGGTGCAGGTACAAGTGCGTGCTGTGCAGGAGAATGCGGCTAACCAGCAGCGCGAGGCCTCAAAGATTGCGGCGGTGGCAAACAGCCGCCTGGCGGAGGCGAAGCCGATCATTGACCGCGCCAAGGCCGCACTCGACACCATTCAGGCAAGCGATCTCAACGAGCTGCGCTCCTTTGCCAATCCGCCATCGGCGGTCCTCAAGACCACGCAGGCGTGTATGGTAATGTTCGACTCGAAAGACTTTGGCGGCGCATGGTCGGGTGCAACTGACTGGAAGGGTGCTCGTGAGTTCCTCTCCTTTCGCCCTCTGCTGGATCTCATCCGAGGGTACCCGACCGACAACGTGAAGCCCATTGTCCTGCAGAAGATGCAGAAGTACATCAACGACGAGGAGTTCACGGTGGAGATCTGCTCGTCTAAGGGGTCGCAAACGTGCGGGAGTTTATGTGCGTGGGTGCACGCGGTGAATGAGTACTCCAAGGTGGTGAAGGAGGTGGCTCCCATGCGCCAGGCTGCAGCGGCGGCGGAGCAGCACCTGGCCGAGACCAACGCCAAACTCCACGCGGCGCAGCAGCAGCTGCGGGAGGTCGAGAAGGAGCTGACAGAGCTGGAGGAGAACTACGAGGTCAGCCTGAAGAAGAAGAACGACCTGGAGGCGGGCCTGAAGGTGTGCATCTCTCGACTTGAGAACGCAGAGACGCTGTCCGGCTCCCTGAAGAGCGAGGGCAGTCGCTGGACAGAGAACATCAAGCTGCTGCGCCAGAGGCTGAAGGAGCTGCCTGTTCAGATATTCATCGCGAGCGCGTGTGCCGCTTACTTTGGCGCCTTTACACCGCTCTTTCGCAAGCGTCTTATGTCCGCGTGGGCGCAGCGGATGAAGGAGTACGGGCTGGACGTAGACGGGGCGACACTGATCAGCATCATGGGTGATCCAGTGGACACCCTCAACTGGCAGGTGAACGGACTTCCCACGGATGAAACGTCCACCGAGAACGCGATCATTGCGATGCTGTCATCGGCACCGCGGCGTTGGCCGCTCCTGATTGACCCGCAGGAGCAGGGCGTGAAGTGGCTCACCCAGCAGTTTGCGCAGCACTTGGGTGGCACCGGTGGCGCGAGTAAGGCGAAGAGTGGGGTGAAGGTGATCAAATTTAGTGAGCCAACGTGGATGCGCACTCTCGAGACGCAGATCAGGCTCGGTAGTGTCGTGGTGATCGACGACGTGGGGGAGACACTCGACCCTGCACTCGAGCCGCTGATCTCGCGACGCATCTTCTCTGTGGAGGGGGGATCCCCGCAGATCCAGCTTACCCCCCAGTCGAGCCCAATTGACTACAACCCGAACTTCCGGCTGTTCATCTGCACAAAGCTACCGAACCCGTACTACTTGCCTGACATCAGCACCCGCGTCGCACTGCTGAATTTCACCGTGACGCTGGAGGGGCTGGAGGATCAAATGCTTGGCGAGGTGGTTGCCATTGAAAAGCGGGCCATGGAGGAGGAAAAGAATCGCATCATTGAGAGCATTGCGGCTGGCCAGAAGAAGCTCAAGGCAATTGAAGGCCAGATCTTGGACCGACTGCAGTCTACAAAGGGGAATATCCTTGACGACCGTGACCTCATCACAGAGCTCAAGTCTGCGCAGTCCAGCGCGGAGGTACTGGGCGCAAACCAGAAGGAAGCGAATGAGAAGATGAAGGTGATTTCGGCGTCACGCGAGAAGTACAGGGAGGTGGCGGTGCGCGCTGCGGTGCTCTTCTTTGTCCTTGCCGACATCGCCCGCATTGACCCTATGTACCAGTACTCGCTGCAATTCTTCATCAAGCTCGCGCAGAACGAGATCGAGACCACCACCAAGCCTGCGGGCTACGACGAGGACAACGCTACCATGCTGCAGGCGCACTTGGCCAGGGCCATCAATGGTGTGACGGAGTCCACGTACAAGCAGATATGCCGCGGGCTCTTCAACAAGGACAAGACCATCCTCTCGCTGCTGATTAGCACCTCCATCGCGCGGCAGCGGGCGGAGATCGCAGAGGAGGAATGGCAGTACTTTGTTCGTGCATCCGCACTGGTGTCCTCTGATTCCCCTGAGCAGCCCCCCACGCTGGTGTGGCTGAGCCGACAGCAGTGGGAGCTGGCGGAGGCGCTGTGGCGCACCGTGCCAGCGTACAAGGAGCTCGGGGAGGACATGAAGCGGTGCCCGGAGGAGTGGCAGCAGTTTGTGCAGTCCGACGCGCCGCACTCCGCAGAGTTGCCGGGCAAGTGGGGCGAGCGGCTCAACCCGTTTCAACGCATACTACTCATCCGCTGCTTCCGCGAGGAGAAGCTGTTCTTCTCGCTGACGGATTACGTGACGCTGGCGATGGGCCCCCAGTACATGGAGCCACCACCCTTCGACCTTGTGAGCACGCTGAAGGACAGCTCGGTGAGTGTGCCCATCATCTTTGTGCTGTCGCAGGGTGCCGATCCTATGGACGCGCTGCAGGCCTTCGCCAAGACGGAGGGCAGGGAGCTGCAGTACGTCTCGCTAGGTCAGGGCCAGGGCGATAACGCGAAGCGGCTCATCGCGTCCTGCCGCAAGAGCGGGTCCTGGGCGATGCTGCAGAACTGCCACCTCTCCAAGAGCTTCATGCCAGACCTAGAGCTGGAGGTGGCAAGCCTGCAGTCCGCGGAGGCGGACATCAACCCAGGATTTCGGCTGTGGCTCACGTCGATGCCAACAGACTTCTTCCCTGTGTTTGTGCTTCAGATCAGCCTGAAGCTGACTAATGAGCCTCCAACTGGACTCAAGGCGAACATGGTCCGCTGCTACAACGATCTGACTGTGCAGGAGTATGAGACCTTTGGTCCGGATGAGATCATCGGGGAAACCTCCAAGCCCCTTGCCTTCAAGAAGCTGCTGTATGGTCTGTGTTTCTTCCACTCGGTCGTGCTGGAGCGCAAGAAGTTTGGGCCACTTGGGTGGAACGTGAAGTATGAGTGGAACGATACCGACTTTCACGTCTCCAAGCAGTGGCTGCGCCTGTTCTTCGAGGAGCAGGAGGTGATCCCGTGGGAGTCGCTCGAGTACATCATTGGCCAGATCAACTATGGTGGCCGTGTCACGGACCCGCAGGATCGTGGCACGCTGCAGACCATTCTCCGTAACTACCTCTGTCCTCCAATCCTCGACAACGAGTACCGCTTCAGCTCCAGTAGAAGGTATTTTGCCCCACCAGTAGGAACGCTGGAGGCAACTAAGCAGCACATCGCCGAGATGTCGCTGCTAGATGAGCCGGAGGTGTTCGGCATGCACGAGAACGCCAGCCTGCGGTACCAACTGCAGACTTCGCAGTACCTGCTCAGTACAGTCGTCTCCATTCAGCCACGTCTCGTCGGGGGCAAGGGTGGCGGCGGGCCCACACCCGAGGAGGAGGTGCGGCGCAAGTGCAAGGAGTTTGAAGCCACGCTGCCGCAGAACATCTCAAAGGACGAGGCGGGCCCGAACAGCTTCACGACGCTTGCCAGCGGATTACCCAACTCCATGTCCACCGTTCTCTCGCACGAGCTGGTGAAGTACAACAAGCTACTTTCACGGATCCGCGTAACACTCGCCGATATGCAGAAGGCTCTTCAGGGCTTGACGGTTTTGTCTGCCGACTTGGACGCTATGTACACATCCTTCCTGGCCGACCAGGTGCCGCAGCTGTGGAGCTCTGTGTCGTACGCCTCGCTGAAGCCGCTCGGCGTGTGGTACCGTGAGTTCTTAGAGAAGGTGCATTTCATTCGCACTTGGGTACAGCGCGGGGAGCCAAAGGCATTCTGGATGGCCGGCTTCTTTAACCCAAGCGCGTTCATGACCGGGGCCTACCAGGCCTTTGCACGCGCAGAGGGCGTCTCGGTGGATAAGCTGGGGTTCCGCTATGAGGTGGTGGAGAGGGAAGTGGACAAGCTCACGTCTGGGCCCTCGCGTGGGTGCTATGTGTACGGCATCTTCACGGACGCGTGGCGGTGGGACACCAGTAGACACGTCATGGCCGATTCGCTGCCCGGCGAACCCTACGCAACACTGCCCATCGTGCATTTCCTCCCTGAACCTTTCCACAAGAAGCCCGCTAATTGCCATGCGGTGCCGTTGTATCGCACAACAGTTCGAGCTGGTGTCATCTCGTCTCTTGGAGCCAGCTCCAATTATGTGCTGTCGGTGGAGATGCCAACAGATGAGAGCACCGACTACTGGCTACTCAAGGGTGCCGCCTGCGTCTGTGCCCTGAACCAGTAAAGGGCTACATTATATGAAAGTAGTAAAAAAAAATAGAGTGAGGGGGAATGCAACTGCGTATGATCGGAAACTCCAGAAGGACGGAGTATCGGGCCATACATTAGAGTCGTGTGTTGTTGCTGTCGTGGCAATAGTGATTGCACAGGGGTGTTCTCGTTTTATTGTGCATGCTTTTTTCTCTTTCAATTGCTGCGATATATGTTTGGGGCCGTGAATGATGCGAGGCCATGTGCACCTACACACCACACATGTCCTCTCCCTCTGCTCACTTCATCCGACCCTTCAGTGCTGTGAAGTAGCTTTGCTGGCCGAGCTGAGCAGCTTCCCTTTACTAAATCGCGTTGGAACTGCTTGTGTGCGAGGCGCGCTACCGTGTGTCGACCGGAATGCAGTGAGCGCATGAGTGTGTGCGTATTAATAGGGTGTGTATATTTAGGTGGAGGTGCTGTGGTGCTTTGCTTTCAGACTTCAGCGATTAAACTGGGCTGAAGAGAAAGAAAACCCACTCGTGAGAATATGTGTGTATGTGTGTTTTCCCTCCAGTTTGGGTGATGCAGACAAACATAAACATATATATAGAGAGAGAGAGCTCGAGGCAGAGGGCATGTGAGTGTGCATATGTGTGTCACAGTGGCCGCTGTCTTTCCCACAACGAACTGAACCCCCTCCCTCTTTAAGTGACGCCCAACGCTGCGCACGTGCAGACACACACACACACACATACACACGCACATATATGAACAGGCATATAAATATACTGTGTCATTACGATGTAAATCAATGTTGCACTCTAGCGAGAGCGCGCAGTGTGAAATGTATATTTACCTTCTCATTGGTGTGATACTAATTACCATTATTGTTACTTGAAGTTTCACCGTATTCATCCCCCCCGCTCCCGGTTCCCACCATAGAGATTAGCGCATCAACCCTCCCTGCCACTGAGGCTAACTCACAGGTGGCAGCTCGTTGCTACCGCCACATCCCTGAAGGGCTGTATGACTATCCATCCTCGCAACTCCTGTGCTCTTCTCCCCTGTCGTTCTCTCTGTACTTTCACTCACTCCTCATAAAAAAAAACTAAATGGCACACTCTGCGTAGGCACGCAATCCAGAAGTAATGGTTCAGGCTCACTACATCCGCGCTGGCCGTCTGGTCCGCATCCTCCGTGGCCCGCGCCAGGACCGCGTTGGTGTCATCGTCGACATCGTCGATGGCAACCGCGTGCTTGTGGAGA
>JAODGE020005424.1:0-14590 GCA_027574965.2 Ecitophya simulans
AAAATGGAAAAATCCATCAAATAGCATTCACTTAAGTTGTTCTTCGGGCTATAAATCTTTCGCACCGGCATCCACAACCGTAGCTGATGTTTTTACATCGTCGATGAAACCAGTTTAAATTGATTTTTAAATTTTGACATGTTTGGAGAAAATGCACAGAAGTATCCCTTTGCACATTTGCATATTGTTAATATTTTTGAATCCTATCTCGGAAAATATTAACAACAGACAAATTCAATTCTGCGTCGATTGAGTCAGTTTAGTTTGATTTTCCAAATTTGTCGTTTCTGACAAAAATGCACATTTGCCAAAAACCGAATGTAAAGTTGAATTTGTTGAATCTTTACTCGGAACGACAGACAAATTTGATTTGTGCCATTCGGCTCTACGTTCCATTCTGCGTCGATTAAGCCGATGTTTTTTAATTTTTAAAACTTGCAATTTTGCTACAATGTAGACGAAGCTCGCTTAAGATAAAAAGAGAAATTAATTAGTTTGCACAATTGAGGATTTTATTTTCAATTTTATAAACAAACACAACTGCACTGCCTTCACCTTTTTTCTAGTTGAACCAAAATATGTGGCAAACTGAATTTTATAAGTTCTATTATATATATACGACACATGGACAACGCACGCTAAAACAACTGACAATGAGTAATGTCATCTCACTTTTTCTCATGCAAACTGCGTAAGTGCGGATTGTATCACTCCTTGAAATTCTATCACTACACAATCAAATTAATGTGAATGTTAAACCAACTGATTGCACGAATGCGAGAAATTGAGCAAAGAAATCTTGAATTTGGGAATTTTTTGGCAAAAATGCGAAACTCACATTGGCAAAACTCGAATGCAATGTAAAATCTGTTCGGATCTACGTTTAATTCTGCGTCGATTAAGCTAGTTTAATTTGATTTTTAGAATTTGCAATTTTGAGCAAAATGCAAAAAGGTAGTAGACATTTTGCAAAATTGTTTCAAAATTCAAAAGTGATACATAATTTAGGACCAGAATAGAAATAATTGAGTAAAACACACTAATTCGTTGTCTTCAAACGCGTTTCATTGGTGTGACTATTGAAATTTTTGGAAAATAAAAACGAAAACATTAAATTTCTCAGTGCCCTTCATTTGTCTTTCAGTTCTGCTTTGAATTGTAGCATCAACTTTGAATTGTGATTTCTTTGACGCAAAAATCTTTTTGTACGTGTATTTCAAACAGGCGTGCAAGTCCGACTTCTAAGTCAAGCTAGATATAGCTGCAATGAATCGCTTTTGATAAAATTAGTGCCATTCTAAAGCTGCAAAACTGCTCTATGTAGTGATGCAAAAATATCATAGGGTAATGATTTGCACAAATGGTAAATCCACGTTTTTCGATAACTTTCATGTATTTGTTATGGGATGACAGCGGCGGTTTTGGCATCATCTTGTTGCCGATATCTTTCGCTAACCTGAACTCCTCGTTTTCATTTCTTCTACTTTTTATTCCAGCGTCAAACAAAACCGAAACAAATCTGAAAGCACTCAAAACCAACGAACAGGTACATAAATTGTTATAATTCAACTTCATATTAAAATTATCTACGCTTTGCTTTTGTGTCTAGCCATCAGACATTTGTCAAAATTTCAGACAATACCATTCTAAGTCACCTGTACTTATCCACGTCATAGCACGTTTGGTTCGTTGCAAATCGCGCTCAAAAAAATAAGATTATCCTTTGTGATTACGTAAAGTGTCTTTGCGTGCGCGCCGTGTTGCTCGTTTGCGAAATGTTGATACGAACGCGACGAAAACGTATCGGCAATGTTAGGAAAGACAATGGCGAATTCTTTTCGAATGCGTCTGTTTACTCGAGTGCTCGAATTCGGCGCGCGCGTTTATTTTTTGTGCGACTCTTGTTTTTCTGCCTTTTTTTTCACATTTCTGCAAACTCGTCGAAACGAGCGGCGATTTCGCGCGCGACAAATTTAAGTGAAAGCCGCGCGCAATTATGCGATGTCATCGAGATGATTTGCAATTGCGATTTGCGCGCGCGCGCGCGGAATTTTATGTTTCGGTTAGAAATCGAAACTCCGCCATCAACGATCGTCCAGGACGTGCGTCTCGCCGGCCCGAATAAAAATGTCGATAACGAATCGCTTGTAAATCAATTGCCTAATAGCGCGTTTCACTTTCCACGCCGGTCGAATGCTAATGGCCGTCGGACGGCGACGAAGAACCCGGACGCGCGCGCGGCAGAAACGTCCTTAAACGAGCCGATTTCTATGTTGGTCGGCCCAGCGGTCGGTAATGGCTGAATTTCAATCCGAACGCAATCTCGTTGCCGCATCGCGACTAATTTCTCTGCGTGTTATTAATGCGCGTTGCGTAACGACGCCGGCGGTATTGTCGTTCGTCCGTCTCTCGCCATTGTGCGCGCGCGCAAGGGCAATTAAGTAACGCTCGTCGGCGCGCGGAAGGAAGGAAGGAAAGAAGTCGGTGAGTCGACGACGCGTGCGCACGGCGTCGCGTCGGCTTTCTTCGCGACGCGCGTTCTTTCTTCTTCGGCGCCGTCGTTAAGGCACTCGCTGCCGCTCGCCGGAGCTTTCACTTGCGAAGTAAGCTATGTGCGCCGCCTACCCCCGACGACGCGGCCCGCCGAGACGCCGCGCGACGACGACGACGACTTAGTCGCGGCGCGCCGTCGCTCACGATCGCGCGCACCACGTTTCGGCCCCGGCCCCGACATTTTCGGCAGCGGCTCCTAAGATGCTCCGGCGCGGATGACCCGACGACCCACCACACGCACCCCGGCGGCCGCGCAGTGTCTCAATCAGTCAGTAATCGCACCACGGCGCAGTGCCCGAACTCTCCGAACGGAACGATGCGTTTGCCGAACGCCGCCGTCGCGTTGGTGTTGTGCAGTTGCCTCGGGACGGTCAGGACTATGCCGAGCGAGAAGCAGACGCAGGAGCTGATGATCCTCGACGCGCTCGGACGCCGCGCGCCCGGCATGGGCCACGCCGACTCCCAGGGGCTGATCGAGATGCTCGGCCGAAGTACGTGTCGAACGATTTGCGCGCGCCCTCCCCACTCCATCCGAATCGCCATTAAGGGCACCAAAGTGGCACACGCTAATTTGCACTAATCGCCTTTTCGTCCGGCGTGGTCGCGGCGTTTTTTCGTTCGCGGCCGCGGAGGCAATTTAAACATTTATGTTAGGCGGTCGGATGGCATGAAGCGCAACACGTCGCCCGCTTCACAGCCGCTGCTTTCTTTCCGCGTGCGCAACAGCGGCAACGTCGAGCCGCCGTTAAAACAAACAAAAAAGAAAGAAAAAACGACCAACAACAACACTGAGCGCCTCGTGCGGCTGTGAGAAAATCACGCTCGCGCATTCTCATGCGACGCCATTCCTTGATCCATATGACTACAAAACTGTAAAGCGCCGAAAACGCGGCCGCCATTAACGCCACGATGTGTTGCTCGTGTTTCCAGTGATACCGCAGTCGTGCCGCTTCAAGGGCGTCAAGTACGAGTGCGGGCTGAGCATAAGCTGCGTCCTCGGGGGCGGCAGGCCGCTGGATCTCTGCTCGGGAGGGATGATCTGGGCGTGCTGCGTCGACCGCGACGCTCAATCCACCACCTCGCAACAGCACAGCACGCCGGATCAAGGAGTATTGAACAACGCCAGTGAGTATCGTGCCGACAAGTGTCTCAGTATATTTATATATATGAACGAAACGAAACGGCTCCGAATCGTCCCAATAGTTTAAGGTTGTTGCCGACGCTCGCTGTGGCCGTCTGTTGCTCATTGACAAACATGCGCGGCACTTCCTTGGCCGACATTTCTTTGTGCGACTGTCGTCGCGCCGAGCGCAATCTATTACAAATAATATCGGCTCGTGTGCATCCTGTCGACATTCGCGAAACGAACGCCGATGAATAGAAGAAAAGAAAATTATCGTTGTGTATCCGTTTCGTTGGAGCGTGCGTTACTCGATTGTGAATCGTAACACTTTCACCTCCACCGTGCGGCGCGCGTCGCTCGGGAACAATTCCGAGCGCGCGAAATAGACACGCGCGAATCATCGGCATAACATCGAATCGATTAGGCAACGATACCGTTCCGAGCGTCGGCGTCGATTTTCCGAACGGACGAGCCGTCGAAATGCGGCTAGTTTTTCCATCCGTCGGGATTCGTCGCGCGATTGGAAATGATGTAAGCCTTCAAATGCGATAACTCGATTATATCGCGCGCATCCGGCCGTGCGGTTGGAATTTCAGCCGACGTAACGACGATCTTCGGTTAGTCCATATTTTCGAGCGCGATCACGCTCACGTTTTCGGTCCGTGATTGGCGTAAATATTTCATAACGCGTGCGCTCGACCACCCCAAACAGCGACAAGAAAACGACAACATTCAATAAGCAACCACAAAAAACAGAAGAAACGCGTGACGAGCGTGTGGGGAAGAGGCCTGGTGACTTGCTAACTCGGTGCGTGACAGGAAGTCAAAGTGAAATTCGCTCATTGTTAGCGCACTCAATTCTCAATTCGTCGTATAGTTCTACACGTACGTTAAATGTCATACATACCTGGAGCAACGAGAAGCAGAAAAGAATTAAAATCACAGAGTAGGAACTATTTTCAAGAAAAAGCGAACGAAACGAGTTAATTACCAGCGTAGATATCGCCATCATTTTTGGAGCCACCTGAAACAAAAGAAGAACAGATGATTTCACTAATATGTAAAGATGTGTAGCACGATGGGAAATTTACATGTAAAACGCCTAAGTCGATAAAGAGAAAGTATCGTCTTGCAAAAAAAAAGAGACCAGTAATGATTGCTCGGCGAATGAATAACATGAAAGTCACCATGTCGGTAGATGGGCGGTTTGATTAATTCTGTTTTTGTGTTCTATGACTAATTTCTACGGTACTGCCCTCCCTTGTAACCGCCCCGACACTAACGTTCGCGCAACGACAAAAACGCGCACACTGAACGGCTCGTCCGACGCGAATCAGTAACAGACCCGATTCATCTAGTTGGTTACTATCCGGGCGGAGGCGGCGGCGCTTCGGCGTCCAGTTACGACGACCATCAGGAGGCGAACGTCGTGGACAGGCCGCCGTATCGGCCGTATTACGGCGACGACGACCGCCCGCCGATGGACCATCAGCAGCAACACCATCACTATCAGCGTCCCGACAATACCAAACACAATTTCAATTACATGGGTAACGAAACACCGATCAGCGTTATTAATCGGCTTGCAATCTCCGCACGCTCGCCGCCGACGCGCACGCGCTTCACGGCACCTAAACCGTTCGCACATTTCCGGGCGCGCGTTACGTGGGCGTCCTGCACGTGCACACGCTGTCCTTCGTAGATGCGCCGCACAACGCGTCGACGCGCCTGCTCATCGCCGACGTGTTTTCAGGCTGCGGCGAGCTGTACACCAGGAGCAACCGGATCGTCGGCGGACACTCGACGGGATTCGGCTCGCATCCGTGGCAGGCCGCCCTGATCAAGACGGGCTTCCTCAGCAAGAAGCTGGCGTGCGGCGGGGCGCTCCTGAACGAACGCTGGATCGTCACAGCGGCGCATTGCGTCGCCACGTGAGTGCAATACACAAAACATATTCTGCTGAGGCTCTATCTCAAAATAGTGTCATCTCTTTTCAACTCTGACTAAACTCTGCCACTCTAGAGCATTGCGAGTAGTGCGAATACGCCGATCTTAGACCTTCCCCCTCCTCATCCTTCTCACTTTTCAGCGCCATTTGGAGGTGAGTGGCAAAAGTATGGAGTAGAAAACTGTATTTCTTGGTTGTTGTCTTTACTTTTTTGCTTGTTTTCACTACTTTGTTGTCGTCGTCATACAAGCAACTACATTAAAAGCAGAGACAACCACAAAAAGTACAGACAACGAACAAAAAAGTAGAGACAACAACCAAAAAAGTAGAGACATCGAACAAAAAAGTAGAGACAACAACCAAGAAATACAGTTTTCTACTCCATACTTTTGCCACTCACCGCCAAATAGCGCTGAGAAATGAGGAAGATGAGGAGGAAAAGGGTCTAGAATCGGCAAATTTCCACTACTATTGTGATCAAAACTTACGAAACGAAGTCACCTCGGAATTATTCGCCACGAAAAACTTTTTCGGGCAAAGTCCGAAGTTCCTGCCGGATTTCAGCTGTAAACGGACACAAATTTATTCTCTAAATGATTGTCAGTTTTTGTTCCATTTCGGTCTCTACACGTTGATCTCGATTGGACAACATTTTGCATTTATGACATGCATAAAATTTATAACGTGAATGTTATCGTTTCGGATATTTTTCAATGCAACAAATTTAATTTGATTTCATGTTGTTTCAAAAAATTGGACTTTTTACTTCTCATTTAATTTGCACTGAAGGGGATAGCATTTAAAATCAACAATTTTCTCATCGTCCAGGACAACGAACGGTAACATTCGAGTACGCCTGGGCGAATGGGACGTCCGCGACACCGACGAGCGTCTCAATCACGAAGAGTATTCGGTAGAGCGCAAAGAAGTGCACCCGTCGTATTCGCCCTCCGACTTCAAGAACGACGTGGCGCTGGTGAAGCTCGACCGCAACGTGCGCTTCAAGCAGCACATCATCCCCGTCTGTCTGCCGTCGCCGCAGGTGAGACGCGTAGACTTTAGCTGCGATCGAATATGGACTGTTGTGCGTCGCTTTCAGCTGAAATTGGCCGGGAAGATGGCGACCGTCGCCGGCTGGGGGCGCACGCGGCACGGCCAAGCGACGGTCCCGTCCGTCCTGCAGGAGGTGGACGTCGAAGTGATCCCGAACGAGCGATGTCAGCGCTGGTTCCGGGCGGCCGGGCGACGCGAAACCATCCACGACGTCTTCCTCTGCGCCGGATACAAAGAGGTGACGCCGACCGAAAGTGGACAGCCAGCCGAATCGTCGCCAATCAACTCGTGAATCGTTTCAGGGCGGACGAGATTCGTGTCAGGGCGACTCCGGCGGGCCGCTGACGATGAACGTCGACGGCCGTCGCACGCTCATCGGCCTGGTGTCCTGGGGCATCGGCTGCGGACGCGAACACCTGCCCGGCGTGTACACCAACATTCAGAAGTTCGTGCCCTGGATCGACACCGTGATGGATCGCTAACGGAGACCGAAGGTGCTTGGAAGTTAAACGACACTGATTTTTGCAACTCGTATGTGCCACACTCGACTAGGTTGTTGCTCATTGCGTACGCAACCACGAATGCCGACGCAGAGTCAACGAATAGTAACCGACACGAAGAGGCGGAGTCGTTTTCATTCTCATCTCGTCACTCGAACCGGAACTCAACGCAACGCGAGGAACGCATAATTTATTTTTTTACTTATCAAAGAGTGAACTTATTAGCTTTCTAGGACTACACGCTCTAAGTATTTATGTATTGATTAGGTCAAACTGCGCATACGATTTGTATGTTTATAACGTTCTAGCGATAAGTAGACAATTTTAGTTGTAAAAATTTTAATTAAAAAATAATTTACCAAGTTTTGTGTGACATCTAAATNTTCGGCAAAACACAGCTTTATTAGCTTCCGTGTAATTGGCAATTAAACTAGTGAAATGTGCCCGACCAATTCAAATATTGTGGATGGAATTTGTGGAGTTCCGGATATAGATGTCGAAAATATATCAATTATTTATTTTTGTTTTGACGATATTTTGGGCAATATTTTATTTTTAGATTTGACACTTTCATATTCTATTAAAATCGACCGCGATATATCAATATATCGTTATAGTTTTCAAATTCGAAATATCGATACTTTTTTGGATTTTCAACATGGATTTTCGGACTGCGCACGCGCACACCGGGCGCACGATTGGTTGCCTACAGTTAAGTTTAAAAATTCGAGTCGCAGGCGGACGTCGGAAGCGAGCCGCTCTTGAACGCGTATCGCTTGTTGGTTGCTTTTTTTAATGCCAATGCCACGCGACGACGAGTGCTCTGGGAGTGATCATTAACGGTACCATCCGATCGATCCCACTCTGCGCGCGCTCGCCGACGTCGTCCGGCGCGCGCGGCGAAGATACCTGTTGGCGGCCGACGCTCGCCGTCGCCGAAGAGGTCGATGACATCGCGCTCTCCGCCGGCAGATGCGCCGCCCGCCGCCCGTTCGGGCCGGGCGGTGCGCGCGCGCGCGCGAGCCGCTCAGTCCGAACGACGCGGCGTGCCGGTGACGACGATGAGCGCCATCCGCAGCAACCACCACTGAAGCCCACCAGGGAAGGCGCACGGCGCACGGGAGGACGTCGACGCGAAACTTTTTCAAAAGTCGCGCACGCGCGCGCCCCGCCGGCCAGTGTGCATCCGTCCGCGGCGTCGTCGGCGACGATGACTTAAGCGTCGCGTGCGCGCGTGTTTCGCCCCCTAGTTTATGTCGACTTAGTCGTAGACCGATTCGCAATCGTTTCCGTTTTCGTCGCTCGCACCGTGTGCCTTTTCTAGTCCGGAATTTATTTATTTATACCTAAAGGTACGTATCGTGTGTCGATTTTTCTGTGTGTGGCACCTGCACCTCTTCTTATCGCCCGGCGGACGCGGAATGTTACGACTTCCGATCCGAGATTGAGTCGAACCCGAAACGCAAGCTTCGCGCGGCCGAGAATCAAATTTGAATCGATTCGCAGCGACGCGAGATTCGATTGCGCAAAGTCCAACGCAACCAACGGTAAATTGCACGTCTAATTGGAGTCTATCTCTTCGTCCATCTCCGGGACTATCCGTCCACTTTCAGGACGATCGAGCAGCGCAACAGCGAATCCGTTACGTGTGGTCACCCTTCGCTGGCCCAGTTGCAAAAAGACGATTCGATATCTGCATCCTGCCAGTGAACGGTCAATAACGTCGCCGGGAGGCTTGATAAGCTTCGCGATTCGAAATTTTGCTTCGCGAAATCGGCACCGCGAGCTGGCCGAGCGCCGAAAAGCGAATTTCCGACGGGCGCGCGAATTCGTCGCGCGGTTTTCCGCGCAATCAGCGCGAAAGCGCCCGCAGAAAAAGTGAAAATCGCAAAGCGATAGATTTCGACGCGCATCAATCAACGTCGCGCGCTTGCGGGTACTGCGTCGAGTGGGGCGGGTTTTCTAGGTCGGTGTCCTGTGTTCGAATTTGAGTACAACCGCGCAAGGAGCAAAAAGACTTCCGGCGAACGGGAAGAGATTTTCCGCGGTCGCGGTCGACGACAAGAAAGTCACGCAATTCACGGCAAGTTTTGCGTTCAGATTTCGACGTCGCGATAGAAGTAAGGCGTTACGTTACGTAACATTGACCGGATCGGACCGGAAACGGCGCGTTTCTCGAAAGGTCGCGACCGAATCGCGATCGGAACGAGCGTCGAAGAAGGTTATTAAACCCGTCAAAGAATTACCGCTCGTTGTTGGCGGACGCGCTGATTCCTCCCGACGTCGGACGTTCGATCCTTCTTCGCGTGCTTTCGGCCGGCGCAGATTGCGCGAGTCGGCGCGCCGGTCGCCGCTATTAATCGCTTATTAATTAGCCGATGCCGTTCATTGAAGTCGCGTATCGGCGACGCGCGTTAATTAACGGCGGCGCGTAATTGTTGGCGTGTCCGGCTCGCGGTCGTGGGTCGGGTCGAACGCCACCTGCGACGAATTGATTTTCGGCGGCGGGCGCGTCATTGTACCGTGCCCATAATCATATCGACCGCAGAGCAGCATAATTAACGCTTCCTAGTCGATATGTGTGTCATGCGCTTCGGCATTGTTGTGCCGCTCGACGCGTGACGATAATTTATAACGCGTCGAGGCGTTCGTTAGGTTTCGCATTATCATTGACCTTCCGCTTCACGTGCGGTCTCTCGAGATTCGTGCTGGTTAATCCGACGATCTTGCAATTTGTTTCAGATGTTGCCAAGGACTACTCACCTATTAGCAATGTTAAGTTTCCTGGCGGAGCTGGGCGTTTCGTCGCCGGTTTACAATATGCAACCGGCTTATATAACAGCGACGATAGGTATGTCCGAAACTTAAGTCACTTCCTACGCTGGTTATACTTAACCCGTCTCTAAACTGACGAAAACTGGTGTCTTTATGTGTTTTCTGTGATTGTGTTTTTGGTCACTCTGCACGTGGCGGCTCTGATTTGTTTTATTTTTTTGGCGGGAATTTAAATTGCTTGCTTACAGTTAACTGTAACTCAAGTTTAAAACGAATTTTAAAAGTGCGGTTTTATTACCTTAGTTAAACCTGCACTCAAAGTCGAGTTTCAGTTTTTCTTCAGCGTCGAACTTGAATATCTGTTATTTCGAGTGCGTCTGCGGATCTGGATCCAATTATTGTTTAGTGGTGTAATAAAGACGTTATTACAAAAATGAGCGCGAGAATTGCAAAAGCAGACAAGAATAACAATACTATTTTAACACCGTTCAAAAATGTCATACGTTTGAAAAGACTAACTTTCACAAAATTTTCGATAAGACAATCTCAAAGAAGTAAGATTGGTTCAGAGAACAGCCCCGGAAATGCCAAAAAATGACTCATGCTTAACGAAAACTTCTTCGTCACTTTTTATCTCGTCAACATCCAAACGAATGTTTGTAAAATTGCATAAAACGGCTAACTGTAAAATCCGACATCTGAGTCAATATGAAATTTCCAATGTTCGCAACCCATTTTGCCGAAATTTCAACCGATGCGCGAGCAACTTTCTACCGCCAGATTTTACCGCCCGGAGAATAATGCGTCATTGTGTACGAAATTGTTGGCTAATTAGCTAACGTCGATTTCGTGTCGAAATCTATGCCGGCGAGAAACGAACGCACAATACCAGCGCATAATCCCAAAACGCCGGCATCCAACAGGACGAAACGTGACTTATATAAATTTCTCCGTCAGCCGGAATCCTTCGGCGCTCGACCTAGAGACACAAAACGCGCATCAGTCGTTTATGAATTCCTCCCACGCCCGGCCCGGACGGCCTCGATACCGTTCCGACACCGTCTTCCTCGCACACCTCGCGCCGCCCACGATCCACCGATGTCGGAAAGCTTTTATGGGATTATGGTTCGCACATTGAACAATCCCGCGGAACATCCGGCGAATCGACGCGTTCCGATTAAGCGAATTCGATCACCTTGTAAATTGATCGATTGACATTTGTCGAACTACCGGCACTTTGTTTCACCAGCCTTGCTCAAGTGTCGACTGTTTGTGCAATGGTCGCGATATTTGTCAAATTTAACTGTCGCGAGGCCGCTCCGGTTACCAGGTAAACGTTTGGGCTAATATCGAAAATTACCTGGCGAATTTATAATCGGCCAAATATTCCGCGAATTGTTATGACTGCAACGCCGAGTAAATTACTGCCATCGTTTAGAGAAAAAATGAAAATTTGAGATGATCGCTGGTGATTATGGGGTACGAGCCGAAACTGTGTGCCGAAAATGATAAAATCTAAACATCGTAAACTTGTTTGCTGCCGGCAGGATTAAAATCGGTCATGACAATGACTGACACGGAATTGTTTTAGAGGAAATAAAAAAAAAACACGCGAGAAGCGGTACAGTCGCCCACACGTCCGAACAAATTCGGCCATCGTCAAACTCGTTTCACATATTCCCATTATTGTTGTTTAATATATTGTCAGCATATTCCGCGCGCCACAAAAAAACCTATACTGACCTACACGAGGTGCAAACGGCGATAAAACGTAAGCGCAGGCAACAGCGCATCAGAACTGTCGTATAGTTGCCGGAGATGACCGAAGACCTTGTGGTTTTCGACGGCGCAAGGAGCGCAAGATTCCGAGCGATTCGGATCTCCGGCGAGCCGCGATCTAACGAGCGCACGTACGTACACGAATGTTACGTAACGGTGCGCGCATTCCTGCGAGAAGAGACGACAAACAACAAAACACGCGGCCGAGAGTGGCTGAGCCCGCTTTGATCTTCGACGGACGGTTCGCCGCGCTGACGTCACGACGTCCCGTTACCTTGGCCCAGTGGAAGCTGTCGCCGAAGCGGCGTGCGCACCATTGCCGAGAAGCGCCGGTCGCATTTCTTCGGCTCCGATTGTGCGCTCGCCAGCCGGGTGGAGGTTCAACGGCGAATGCAAATGAGGCGCGCGCGCACGCGCACAGCGCCGCGTGCGTTATTATAGGTCAGTAAGGTGCACCGTTAGCCGCGTGTGGGCAAACCTCTAATGTCGTGTGCCTCGTGCCCAGCTTGTACCGCAAATTGATTCGGATCTCACGTCGCGCGCCGTCATCGACAACGCGCGCGCGCACTTCTCACTTCCTACACGATTCGTCGCTCAACGCTACACACCGCCTGCTACAAACACGTTTCTTTCAATTGCAGGTAGCACCGGTAGGAACATAAGAAACCTGCCGTGCATATCCCGCAAGAGCAGTCA
This sequence comes from Ecitophya simulans, assembly GCA_027574965.2. Taxonomy (NCBI): domain Eukaryota; kingdom Metazoa; phylum Arthropoda; class Insecta; order Coleoptera; family Staphylinidae; genus Ecitophya; species Ecitophya simulans. The sequence goes on from JAODGE020005424.1 coordinate 12,428, forward strand.
GAGCGGCGTGTGCATGTTCGCCATCGACTGCCTCAAGGCGAACGGCACCCATCTGGGCACCTGCATCGATCGCTTCTACTTCGGGTCCTGCTGCCACGTAGAGCCCCTGCGGGACATTACGGAGAACACCATCGACGCCGCTCTCATCCCGTCCAGAGAGCCGCCGCATCGGATCACAACGACGAGTGCACCCACGACGAACGCCAGCCACGACCACGTGCCCGGAGTGGTTACGTCGACCACGACCGTTGCAGAGGTTGCTGCATCGGCGCCGTCGGTCACCTCGGACGATGCGGAAGCGTACAACATCACGACGTTCCAATCCGTCGACGAGGTGCCAGCCACAACCACGCTGAGGCCGACGAGCGCGAAGCCCAAGCCGGCAAAGACGAAGCCCACTGACAAGCCCACAGTCGCCGCTGCTCCAACGGCCAAAACCACTGCCAAAGTCACCAAGCCTCGGCCGCAAACCACACCGAAACCTAGCCCTACGTACATCAACAGGAACACCACTCAGCAGCTGAATGCAACGCGTCCCCACGCGACCGCCGCTCGTCCGAGACCCAAACCCACCAAGCCCGTCAGGATTACCAAACCGTTCGCGAACGCCACGACGACCACGTCGACTGCCAGTCCGACGACTGTGAACGTGCATCTCACGACGACTCCTTCGACCCGATCAACGAAGAAGCCTTCCGTGACAACCAAGACCACGTCCGCTACCAGAAAACCGGTGGTCACTACGACCAGTAAACTTCCGGTGACGGTCACGACGACCGAACTGAGCGCGGCGACAGTTAAAACAACAACGAAACTCACAACCGTGCCCACCACCGCCGCAACCGGCACCAGCACCTTGTCCAACGAAGTGCTCGTGGCGGTGAACTCCAGTCTGGCAGCGTCCAGCGTGCAGAAGCAACCCGAAGCGAACGTCAACGGGAATCCGGCAACGAACGAAATCGAGTCGCCCGACAAGCCGTCGCCGCCCGACGGCACCACCACCACGTCGGTACCAAGTTTGGTAACGTGGAGCGAAATCAGCAAGAACCAGACGCACGCCGTCAACGTCACGACGAGCACGGAAGATGGTGAGGCGGACGTGAGCGGTCGGTGCGTAATAATCGACGCGACGCGGTGTTTTAGCGACCAACCCCGATGACTGGATGCCGGTCACAGACGGCTGGGTGCTCCTGCCGAGCTTGACCACCACGCCGGAAGGCGACGCCGACGGCGGCAACGCTCCGCCGAGCAGCACCGACAAGTCCGACGTGGCCAGCGCGACGACCAACGCCAGCACCACGACCGTCGGCGATGTCGGCAGCACGGAAGCGAGCTCGGCGACTCCGAGTCCCTCGACGACCAGCGCGCAGCAATTGGCAAGTTCCACGGAGGGCGCGGCGTCCGCCACGTCCACGTCGTCGACCGCGGACGCTTCCGTTTCGTCCGGCTCGACCGTGGCGCCGGTCGCGACTTCCGGCCCGAACATGAGCGACTTCACCGACGGTAATTGTTTTCGTTAGTTGTCGATTGAGGCGCGCGCGCCGGCCTTTGCGAATCGTTGCGGTTCGTGAACCCGTCTTCAAGGTAAGGCGCTCGTCTCGGGTTCGCCCGGTCGCGAGCGAAACAGCCTCGACGATCAGAAGCGGCCGGCGCGCGCGTCATTAACGCTTAACGTCAGGCGATGCGTCGTTTTTGCGTCGCGCTTCGATACGGTTCGCGCGAACGATCGAACGTCGTCATGCTGATGCTAAGCGGCGCCCTTCTGTTGAGCGCAGTTTGCGGCAGACGCATGGTGCCCGAAGGACGCATCGTCGGCGGCGAGAAGTCCGCCTTCGGCAAATGGCCCTGGCAGATTTCCCTGCGGCAATGGCGCACCTCGACCTATCTGCACAAGTGCGGCGCGGCTCTGCTCAACGAAAACTGGGCGATCACGGCAGCGCACTGCGTCGACAAGTGAGTTCCCACAGCACAAACGTTGCTGATGTTGGCGTTGTTTCACTTGTTAAACGTCGTTGACAATGACACGCGACCTCTGCGCAATTCATCGCCTCGTTGCTTTTAGCGTGCCGCCGAGCGACCTGCTCCTCCGACTGGGCGAACACGACCTGTCCACGGAAGCCGAGCCCTATCTGCACCAGGAGCGTCGCGTGCAGATCGTCGCGT
>JAODGE020005438.1:0-13427 GCA_027574965.2 Ecitophya simulans
CGGCGAAGGCGATGCCGTCGTCGAGCAACCGGCGGAGCCGGAGGTGAACGTTTGCGAGGATATGTCTAATCCGGCCAGTGGTCGCTATATCGTAGATTGTCGAGGCGGTCCCGTTGTGACCGCGAACCCGCCGGCCGAGGATTCGGTTGTACCGCGCGAGGAACTGTTCGAATCGATGGACGCCGTAGACGAACTGAATAACGCCGTTGACGAGATCATCAGCATCGGGAGCAGTTCGGTAGACGACCGATTCGACGCCGAGAAGACTGCCCGTCGAAGCGTCAGCAGCTGTAATGAATTTTTAACGTCCGAAGTGGCCGACGTTGCCTTCATCGCGGATAACGATAGCAGCATGGTCAGCGGCACGTCACCCGAGAACCTGGACGAAAACGTCAACGAGGTGAAGATCGGCGCGAAGAGCGAGTCCGATACGATCGTGACCGAATCCAGCGCGGACGTCGCGAAGGAAGACGCTCCAGGCGGAGCTGGGAAAGGCGTGGCGGAGGAGGAACCAGCGCCATCCACTCCCAAACGTAGGACAAGGCGCAGTTCCTCTACCAGGAGCGAGCCGCCCGTCATGACCATTCAATTGCGTTCGAGAAGAAACAGCACCGCCTCCGACACGCAAACGACGTCTCCCGCAACGACGACGGAAGCGGCCGCGCCAAAAGCCACCAAAGCCGTCCGGCGCACTCGCAGCATGTCCACGGACAGTCCGGCAACTCCGCCCAAGGCCGCTCCGGCGAGAAGGAGTCTGCGCGCGAGGAGCGTCGACGTCGCAACCTTGAATCCCATCCCGGAAGAGGTCAAAGCGTCGCCGCGCCGAACGTCGCGACGATTGTCCGAACTGCGCGAGGCGAAAGAAAGCCTCTCGCCCAAAACGACCGAAGCGACGGCGAGCACGCCGGAGGCCGATTTGCTCGCGGTGCGCCGCCTGACGCGCAATCAGAAGCAGCTCATGAACGAACGCGCGATGGTTCGTCTGGAACTGCTGGACAAAGACGAGTTTCGCGGCGCGTCCGATCCCGACGAGAGCAACCTGCTGCAGCGGTCGCCGCCGTCGAGCATCGCGAGCAGCAGCGCCGCGGAGAACGCGAGACTGCGCGACAAGGACGGCGCCACGCCGAAGAAACGCGGCAGGCCGAAGAAGTCGCCGACGCCGGAACGCGCCGGCGCTGCTTCCGGCGACGAAGGCAGCGCGAAGGAAGTCTCCGGCAGTCGCACACCGCGACGCGCCACGAGGCAGATGAGCATCATCGCCGAGGAGGAGGCGGACGCCGAGGCCGAACCCACGGGCGCCAAAAGGGGCAGGAGGCGGAGCAGCGCCGCCCTCAAATGAAACCCGCAACCAACCAATAGTTAACAATTAGTATTAATACTAATAAGGTGCACACACTTACTTGGATAGCGCGGGAAAATAAAATTGTAAGTTAAGTATATAAAAAAGAAAACGGTAATTATTTTGTTATGTTACAAATTGATTCTTTGTCAATAATAATAATTTTTTTAAACAACTTATAAGGCAAGAGGGCAGGCAAAACAATCGAACATTTCAGTTGAATGTGGAGTTATGGCAACCAAATGTGGTTGTGCGTGATGTTATCGGTTATCTTTTTCAACGATGCACATTGACAAACGTATTTTGTGAAATGTGACAAATTTGTTTTTTCATCAGTTCTATCAAGGGCCGAGATTTTTTTTTTCTGCACGTAAACATTTCATTGCGCTTTACGATGCCTTCGAGTAAAAGTAATGACTCCAAATCTTTGAACGTAAGTGCGAGGTCCGCACGTCCGATCGGCCGGAAAAAGTCGCCTCTGTGTTTCAGCTGGCGCCGCGGGCGTCTCTCCTGAAGAAGTATAAGTTTAACAATCCTTATATAAATTTCCTCATGGAGTTTCTCTCCCGGAGCGACAATCGCTGCTTGGGCACGCAGACGGAATTGTTCCGGATCGCCGGACAGCAGTGGCGTCACATGTCGGCTTGCGATCGCGCACCGTTCATCGAATGCGCCCAATACAACAAGGCCCATAATAAGCAACCGAAGCGGAGGAGAGTAATAAGTCGAACTTGCTTATTTGGGCGGAGTTGCGAAAAATGTTGACTTAATGGAAGTGCGCGCACTGTGTTCGTTCGTGCAGTGGTCTTTTTCCCCTTGGTCAACATTTCCACTCTGTTCAGTCCATGTTACAACATCTCCATCAGACATAATCTACACAGTTGTCTGTTTGTAGGCGAAAACCGTCTGCTCCTATTGCGGGCGTCTGACGAGAACCAGAAAGAGAGAAGCTAAACACGACTTACCGTGCGACAGTTCAACAATGCCGCCTGCCAACGAGCCGCAGGACGTAGATGATATGTTCGAATCCGACTCGGCCATGTCCTCCGTGAGTTCTTTCTAGCGACGAATAAAGACGGCGATTTAGGCCTTTTTGCATTTCATTTCGTTCATTTGGAAAAATGTTTTTATTAATTTAATTCATCTCTGCACGTATATCGTTCGCTCGACAATCTATAGTTAGGTGTTAGGAAAAGACTTAAGTCTACGAGTGGCATAGTTTCCAACTTCAAACATGACCTTAAAATAAATAACGCTGCGAGAGGCGTGTCGTCCGAACAACAATACGTAAAATAAGTGAGCGAGTAAACAAATTATCACAATCCACGTTGCAATCGCGTGCGCCGAAGTCGCAGAAACAAAGAATAAAAAACGCAGTAAAACAATCTTGGACCTAATGCTAGAGTTTTGTCACTTTGACAACGTCATAATGATTTTGATCGTAGAATAGATAAAACCTGTCGGCTGAGCAATGTTTCGGGTATCTCTGAGAGCGTCGCTCGGCTCGGCTGGACAATCGATTTTTGTTGCGCGCGTCCTACCAGACGACGCACTTCTTCTTCGGATTCATGCGGCTGCCCAGCGGGCACTTGTAGTCCTTGCTGAACTCGTCCAGGTTGCTCATCGGGCCGATGACGCGATAGTAGCCGACCGAATGCTGGCCGGTGAGGACGCGCAGACGCAACGCCTCCGGGCGGTACTTCGAGCACCAGTTGGACGCCGCCGACAGCCAGAACATCTGGTTCGGGGCGTAGGCCAAGCCGGGCAGGCGTGGCTCGCCGCCGTTACGCTCCACCCACCGGTTGTACGCGAGGTAGGCCTGCTTCAGGCCGCCGTTGTCGGCGATGTTCTCCCCTTGGGTGTTGATGCCGTTCAGCTGCAAGCAGACACATCGCACACGTGTAAAACAAACAAACATACGCCGATTGTTAGGTTATGCGTTAGTGGGCGGGGCGTTTTACGCGAAGCTAGTCGTGAAGCGCGTTAGAATCAAACTTGGGTGGGTGGGGTTTCTTTGTCCTTTTTATTCGGTCTTTAGATGATTCAAACACTTGTAGATATATCAATTGTGCGACTATCAAGAAGGTGTTGCTTAAGTACAAACGTCTTATTGTTATAACTAGATGATGCGCTTCACGCCCTGTTGGTTTTGTACTCATTACTGGTAACGTTGCGAATGCCGACAATCGTTCGGTTTTTTTTTTGGTAACTGGCTTCAGAGTGCGTCGATTAAAAATACGTCCAATAAATATAAAAATCCCGAAAATACTACGCGACGCCCTACGCCGCTCGCAGTTATTATAAAAAAAATAATATTCAAAGTCTTTTATCGTTCGTCGTGCCATGACACCATCTTATAGGTTATGTTTGCAGGTTATGTCTCGTCGCACCCGTCGTTTTTGGTTGGTCGCATTTTACGTGTCCGACAGAAAAGCCGCCGCCGCCGCCGCGTTCGCCGCCCACTACCAAATCTTGCACTTGTTCTTCGGATTCATGCGCGAGCCGAGCGGGCAGCGGAAGTCGCGAGCGAAGTACTCCAGGTTGGCGAGCGCGCCGACGACGCGAAACTCGTCCGGCGCGTGCTCGTCGGTGACGACGAGCTGGCGCAGCGTCTCGGCGCGCGTCTTCGAGCACCAGACGCGCGCCGCCGACACCCAGAACAGCTGCCGCCCGTCGTAGGGCAGGCCGGGCAGGCGCGGCTCCGGCCGGCCGGCGTTCTTCACGGCCACCCAGCGGTTGTACGCCATGTACGCCTCCTTGATGCCGCCGTTATCGGCGATGTTCTCGCCCTGCGTGTTGATGCCGTTCAGCTGCGAACATGAGCATCATCACCGCCAGACAACACACACGCACACGCACACAGACAGCGGGGGAGCACACATCGGCCTAAGTCTCTCTATCTCTAACGCTCTAGCCGGATGACGAAACGGGCATGCGCTACGACGGAAGCTTCGGCGAGGTGCGCGCGCGACTTACGTTCAGGCCGATCTCCGTCACGTTGTAGCCGGCGTACTGGTCGATGATGCATTGCGCCTTCTTGACGAACGCCTGCTGCGTCTCCGGCGCCCACCAGTCCACCAGATTGCCGTCCTTGTCGAACTGCCGGCCTTGGTCGTCGAAGCCGTGCGTGATCTCGTGCCCGATGACGAAGCCGATGGCGCCGTAGTTCATGTACTTGGGCCGGTCGTTGTTGAAGAACACGCCTTGCAGGATGCCGGCCGGGAATTCTGCGGCAATTCATCGAACGCCACTATCGACATGCTCTACTCCAGCGCAATCGGTTGGAAGCACTCACGAATGCTGTTCTCGATCGAGGAGTAGAACGCGTTAACGATCGCCGGCCTGCCGTGCGTGATCCAATCGGTCTTGTTCACCGGCTGGCGCAGCCGGCGGAAGCTGAACTCGGTGCCGAAGAGCGTCAGGTTCAAGATGGACATCATGTAGTTCCCGTTCTCGAGCTCCAGCTGAAAGCACGGCGTTGCGGTGACCTTCAGCGACGCGTCGTCATCGGGGGCCACTCACGTCACCGTAGAACTCTTCGAGCTTCGCGTCGTCGAGCAGCTCGTCGGGGTAGGCGATGTGCGTGGCCATCGAGTCGGCCTTCTCGAGCGCGCTCTGGCGCGTCTTCTCGTCCATCCAGTCGACCTTCTTGACGATCTCCTTGAACTCGGCGCGTATGTCGGCGACCATCGCCTGGGCGCTCTGGCGCGCCTCCTCGTTGAAGTACTTGCGCACGTACAGCGCGCCGGCGGCGATCGGCAGGCTGCCGGCGGAGATGTCGATGCACTCCTTCCACCTGGAGGCGCGCTCCGTCTTGCCGGTGACGATCGTGCTGTATTGCAGCTGGCGGTTGCGCAGCTCTTCAGTGAGGTAGGTCACCGAGGAGGCGGCGGCGCGCCAGAGGAGGTAGTTGGCCTGCACCCTACGAACGGCACCTGGGCGATCACCTACAACTGCCTAGAGCTAGAGAGCCACCAGTACGCACCTTTTGGGCGTGTGCGCGATCAGACGCTCGAAGTTCTTCAGGTAATCCGGCACGCTGACGATGATGATCTCGTCCTGCCCGACGACCGTGTCGGGGGCCAGCAGGGTGTTGATGTATTTCACCCACGGGATGCTGTTGTACTTGTTCTGCAGCTCCGCCACGGTCATCGGATTGTAGAGAGCTGTAGCGTTGCGCCTCTTCTCGTTCGGCAACGAAATCTACAACGCACAGCCGGTTAGAATATCGCTCGACAGCCGCCCTTTCGGTTGGCGGACGCACGTTCGCCAGGGCGATTTCGAAATTCAGCGATTCCCTCAGCTCCGACGCGGCCCTTTCGCGCTGCGCACCGAACAGGACGGCGATGTCGACCATGTATTCGTAGTACGCCTTCACCAGCTTGTCCTCGATGCCCTTGATGAGGAACTCGCGTCTGAGACCCAGCTGCGCCTGATCCAGCTGCAACAACAACGACGAATTCGCGAGTGCAACGACGCGCGCTAAAAATTCGGTAACCACGCCTTACGTCGATGATCCGACGCGACGAATTCTTCAGGTCGATGCCGACGGAGAAGTCCATGAAGTAGTCGACGCTGTAGCCGACCTTCCTGAACCTGTACACCGCCTCGCGCCAGTCGAACGCCGCCTCGTTCCACGCGTCGCCCTCCAGCGCCGGCCAACCGCCCAGCTCCTTGAAGATGACGCCGATGGTGCGCAGGCCGTCGGCCTCGATGGCCGTCTTGTTCATGCACGCCGTGTACATCCTCTTCGCCAGTCGGAAGGGCTTCGGCTCGTCGGGCGCGACGGGCTCCTCGATCATCGTGCGCAGCTGCTCCTGCAGCCGGTCGCTGATCGTCGAGAACACCGTCACCGACGACTTGTCGTCGGGGATGTTCGTGTTGCGGACGAAGTTGCCGCAGGCGAACTGGTAGAAGTCGTCGCACGGGTCGACGCTGGCGTCCATCGACTGCAGGACCATGGAGGCCGTGTGCACGCAGCCGGGCGTCAGGCAGACGTCGTCGTCTTTGGCGTGCTTCGCGCCGCCGTGGTGGTAAGCGTTGCCGGCGGTCGGCGGCACTTTGGCGCTGACGTACGCCTCGGCCGTGTGCACTGCGTATTCGAGGGTGGCGCGCGCCGAGATTAGCAGGACGAGGTGGAACAGGGCGAAAGTCATCTTTTTGCTTATATTTTTTTTAGGAAAAAACGCCGCGTTGACAGCGCGTCACATCGCGTCAGTTGAGTACTCACGATTATCGTCGCCCTGGTGTTTGTTCTTGTACAGCACCGTGGCGAGCGCGACGGCCAAGGAGATGGTGAGGACGAGCGCGACCGTGGAGATGAACGTCAGTCCTCGCTCCATGCTCGTGCGTCGTTTCCACCATGTCGGATTCCTGCAAGCGTACACAACGATAGAGCATCGACGACGTTTGGGTTTGGTTTTTAGGCGGATCTTCGTCACGGTCGTACTTTGGCCAAGCGAGCGCGCGATGCTCGTCGACGAGCGTCTCGTACGGCACTTGGTCGGACAGAATCATGCTGCGATTTATTCCGTCGCGACGCGTCGAAACACTGACGACTGGACAAACATCGGCCGATCCTCGACGTCGCGGCTAATTAGCGCCGTTGCGTTTGTGCGGCGGCTAATTGCATCGCGCGTTTCGTCAAATCGTCGACTGTTGCGTGACTGGAGAGCGTTAGGTCGCGACGTATTTTTAGGAAGTTGCCGACTTTTCGTGCGCGCGCGCGCCGCTTGCGAGCAAATATTGCGCGTTCCGACGCAGCCGACGATGGTCTATAAGGTGTCGCGCTAACCAATCCGGCCGATAAGATTGATAAGATAGTCGAGTTGATTGCGATTAGGTACAAGCAAATTATATGCGGCCATCCAGCGCAACATAACCTACAACCTAACCTAAGAGTATGTGTTTGCTCTTTGCGATGGTGGATTTTTCGCGTGGAGCGTCCGAACAACCGGTGTACTAAATTTACGATCGCGTCTGGAGACGCGATTCTCGTAAACATTGCTCGGCGTTGCGATTACGTAACACGAGCAGCGCGATGCGCCGCGAGTTCATGAAATAACACCAGTCACCCATGACAGTCCATCTTTGCTTTGCAAATGCGCAAACCGTGCGCAGTCTGCGAGTGGCCGTTGCGATAAGTCGTTATCAATTTCATGCTTGCGTTTGTTTCTACGCCGTCGTGTTTCAGGCCATGTTATTTACAACGTTTCGTGTTGGGTATTTTCCTAGGTAATACTAGTTATTGGAAATAGATTACAAATTAAAAGGTTGTCATTTATTCGGCTGATTGTGAGTAATGCCATTCTAAATAGAGAGGAGAAAAGCCAGGAAGATATTAGATTGGACTGGAGGGAATAATAAGTAATGCGCGTTTTTATTTTCAGTAAAATATCAACCGCATTTCATCACATATGACAACAATATAATTAATCATGAATTATCTACAGTTGTTAAAGATCTCCTAAAGATGGTGCTTTGATTCGAAGAAGTCGAGTCAATTTTGGAGGTCTTTCTCACTATTGAAGATTATTTGAAGGTGTATAGAGGAAACTTATTGTTGTTTATATTTTAAACGCGTGTTACTTATTATTCAGTTCAAAAGTTTTTTTTTCATGGCAAATATTTGCAATGGTAGTTTTTCAAAATATTTTACAAGAAATAAGGGATAAGTGAGGATTGTATCACAAAAATGTTTAGAAGTTGGCGCTGGAATATCAATTATGAGGTTAACTCTTGCCATCAGAATATTCATTCAGAATTGAATTAAATAGTGATACATTCCCCTTTTTAGACGGTGCTTGGACATTTCTTTTTTGGGTCTTTTGTGATCTTCTAATATTTGATACCATCGTTTGCCAGTTTCGTTACTATTTTCCTAAAACTCTTCCAATTCTCCTTCTTATCTTACAACGTTGTAACATGTACGAAGTGTTTCACCACTGGCATCAGATCGCCAAAAGAAAGCAATCGCTTAGGATTTGGCAAAGTTAATTGACGAAATCATTGCCAAACATGTGAAGTCATTCATTAACAATCCGTTACTTTGTTATTATCTTTGTTTTTGCAAAACATATTTTATTGCTCGTCCAGAAACGTGTATTTTTTTATTTACGATCGTTTTTTATAGACTTTTATGGACTCAGGGCTGACAGCGAACTAAAACGTGCGACACGTGCATTATCATTTGTTCGGGACAAACACTTTGTCCTCGTGTTCGTGTCCGAACGTTCCGTGTCACATCACGAATCGCGCAAATCACGAACCGAATACGTATTGAACGTTCGACGCATTCTCGCTTTCGTTAAATCGCCTCGGTCACATTCCGAGCACGAGTCGCACGCGTTACTCGGACCGTTTGCTTTGTGTTATGCAATCCGCAGTAATTGTTGTGCGATAATTTCGCAAATATTTTATCTTGTAACTCGCACTGAAAGGATCGACAGTTTTTTGGTTCTAAATCTGCATCGGAAACACGCTAAGCCAAACGCGCGTGCGCAGTCGACCGTTCAATCGGCTTGTCGACTGATGTTCGGCTCGCAGAATATCCAGCGCGCTCGCGATTAGATGTCGACACATCTCGTGGTTGTGCAATGCGACGCAATCGCTGTTTGCTTTTTAGCCTTCAGCGGGTGCACAGCGTTTTCGTACGCGTTTATCTTAGGCGGCACGTCCTGCGCTTTCCTTTCGTTGGCGTTTGCGTCGTCGGACGCTTGTTTGTTGACGGGCGCAGATGCGTTTATTGCTTTTCGCCGTTGTGCGCGCGCTTCACACGCGTCGCGTCGCTTTCATCCGAAGACATTTTTCTGGTTGAGGCTTAGAACGCATAATTTCCGAAGCGATGTAAAACAAGCAGTTAAAATTAAAGAAACTATTGCCGCCTGGCCGATCTCTAAAATATACAGAGCGGTCGAAGAGATGAAGCTGTAAGAAATGGAATAGTGTGCGCATCGGGAGCAATGCTTTCTGAAGAAATGAGATTATTTTGAGGGCCTTGGTACCTGAAATGCTGGGGTGTGCGAGTTTAACACTGTAACGTTGTACTCTGGCCGAAAAACAATTGTTTATTATTTTAAAATATAAATAATATAATAACACTCCAATCACATTTAGGATTATGTTATCAACAATTGTTTTATTGCAAATAATGAAAAATATGATTACATTGCAAGAAGTTGCAAAAATGTGCATTGTATAAATTGACGCTGCGCACGCTGCACAGTTTAGTCCAGTCCAGTCACAAATCACCTTGCAAGTAAAATTACCAAAGATACTATTTTAAATCATCGGTAAGAAAACTTAATTTTAATATTTAGTAAGTTTAAGGCAGAGTACAGCGCTACAGTGTTAAACTTGCACGCACTATCATTTCAGGTACCAAGCCACTCCCAAAAGCGTCCCACTTGTCACTGATACCGTGGACTAGTGATGTCGGAAGTGCAAAAATGTATCGATATATATCGAATCGATATATTTTGGAAATATCGTTGCCGATATAGAAATAATTTTAAATAGATTCTGAAATTGTCAAGAACAGATTCGTTGTGTTCCAGTATATTAGAACTTGGTAAAAAAAAATTTCGATTTTTATACCGTTTCGATAGTCCAAATTTATCGCTCAAATATATCGTTAAAACGAAAATAAAATATTGATATATCGCTATATCGATCTATTTTTGACATTCCTATCGTGAACTTTGAGTTTAATGGCCTTCACCATGCTGAAATTTATTACTTCAGAAATTATTTTTATGCTTTTTCATCAACCACGCTGTATGTGAAGCGCGCGTCGTTGCATATTAACCTTTGTTTTTAAGAGCACTTATCGATGAACATGCTCCAAATGGATTATACGTTTTGCCGTGATTCTATTTCTCTGCACGAATATTTGTTTTCTCGAGGGTGAATCCTAGCAACAATTGGTTTTTCGTTGGTGATCCGACTTTGGCTTGATCCAGAAATACAAGAACGCAACTGGTGCACGAAGCATCAAGCATCACGCCGAGTAACAAATAATGAGCGTTGCTATTATTGAAAATTCTACTGTCTCTCAACAGTTCCTGTCGCTGTTTTTCATTAGTAGAGTAAACTAGTTCGAACGGCGTGCAAACCGAGGCGATGCAGGCGATCAGTCACAACGCTCATTACTTATTACTCAATCCGATCGCGCCAACACGTTACGACATGAAAACGTTGCGGCAAAAATGCGTTGCGGCATAACTCGTCGGCGAACGTTTCGCCGCCAAATCGTTCGGTCGCAATTAATCACGTCGCGTGGAAATGAAGTCGCCGTTGGCAATCGTTTTCCGCATCGCCCGCGAGACGGGTCAACGAGCGATTCGAGCGATTCGAGACGGGCGCAAATAGGAGTCGCGAAACTGCCGTCACCCGAGGCGAGTTATTTCGGGTGGACTGCGCAGGAGCCGCCGCGCTCGGTGGATGGACGGTGGCGTTTTCGCGACAAGTGCAACGCTATAATTATAGGCGCGACGTAAACCACTCCGCACCGATTTCCGCGCGAAGTGTAAACACGCTCTTTTGGCAATTTTCGCCAAGCAGATATTCGCGGTGCGTGTTCGGGGCGCGAGCGAATGCAACTTTCGACCCCACGCCAACGGTCAATATATTAATCCCAATCGATTCGAGCGCGTCGGGCACAACTTGGGCTCATGCAAATCCTCGGCGCAAACAAAACGTCGACGAAACGAACGGTCATCGGTTCGACACAGTTTCGTTAGGAAGATTTTTGCGCGTTCGACGTGTTTTTACGATCGCGTTTCGTGTTCGCGTGCAAATTTATGCGCATCGATTTGCATTCGTTAAATGGCACTCTTTGCGAAACGATTTACTACGATCGTAAAACGAGCAATGGCCCACGCGTTTTTTTGTTTTATCTGAATTTCGCATAGGCAGAGAGCCGCATCGTCACTGATCACGTCCTAGGTACAGTTGTGGAATAGCTAAGTTGCGAACGGTTGTTCGTAATTTCCGACGAGGATCGTTTCGATGGCATTTCGTCGGGTTTCAATAACGGTGATACTGTCAAGGTCATCGGGTACACTCGCCAGCGCGATCGTATTCGAGCTTCACAAATTTGTTAAAACACTTTGATGTTCGAAAGACTTGCGATTGTATGTGCAGTGGGATGTCGAAAATCCAAAAAAGTATCGACATATATCGAATCGATATATTTTTAAACAATCGTTATCGATATATGATTAATTTGAAAAAAATATCGATATATTGCGCTCGATTTTAAAAAGAAGATGAAATTGTCAAGAATAGATTCTTGATATGTGATATGTTGGTTGCATACAGTGAGCGGTCATCCACGCTACGGAGTGACGTCCGAACGTGATCGGAGCGTTTCGCAAATTAAAACGCGATGGGATTCGCGTCGCGCGCCCCGGTTCGACGATGCTAAACGCGTTAATCGGACAATGTCGCACTTACTCATCGTCGTTGTGCGAAATCAGCACGGAACTTTGTTGTCGCGATGAAATCGAGGTCCTGCGCGTAAATCGCGCCGCATTGAAGCGCGCGATGTGACGTGACGCGAAACTGGAAGCCGCAAGCAACATGCGCTACTTTCATAATTTCAAGGGAATCAGAGAAATTTATGAACAAAACTTCGCATAAAAACCAATATTCATTATTCTGATTGGTTTTGTTTCAGTTTTTGATTTTTTATTTTATGATAATCAGTGTTAATTAGTATAAATTGATTGTGTTTGACTTATGACATAATCTTAACTGCAAAACAAAAAAAATACGTTGAAGAAATCATTCAATGTATCTCTCTTTCCTAGAAACTGAGTTACGACCGTTTTGTTGACTCATTTGTTGAGCAATAAAACACGATTTAACGGTGTTGCGGCTCCAGGATATCTTATTAGATACAATCGTGAAATTTTTCATTAGAAACCGACGTTTCTTACTCACTCGATCCTTTTGATTATGACGATGAGCAATTTCAATTTGTCATTGAACGCGTTATAAATGCGAACGTAAACAAACATCACGCAGCTGTAGATTTGCAGCTCTGAACTTGTAACGCCAAAAACTAGTCGTGGTAGTAAATAAATTCGTAGTAAAATAGTGTGATTTTTCAGAACAACGCAAACGAAACAGCGTAAATTGTTTATCGCGTCTCGCGAGGAATTCCAACCGTTTCGTGTTATTGCTCGCTTTAATTGCAGCGAGACGAAACATTCGCGCGTTCGTACGCTACGCGTGCTGAAAACTAACGCGACGAAATATTTTAATGCTAAAATTAGCGTCGAGTTGGTCGCGAACGTCTTCGATTCGTCGTCGCGGATTCGTTTGTCAACGCGTCGATAACTTTAAGACCTCGCGAGGCGGCAAAACGCAAACGCGTGCGACGCGCGAAAAAAGTGCGCGAAGTGAAGGCGAGTAAAATGAACGAATTGAATGAACGGCGCGGCGTGTCGCAAACGTGTGCGGCTTCGCGCTTCGCCGAGCGCTAATTATCGGCGCGCGCGTCGCGCCAACTCTCGCGAAACTCGCGGGCTTTTTAGGCGCGCGAATGACAAACGACGGATTAGGAAACGAATTCGTCGCGCGCGACTGCGTTCGAGTCGATGCGCGTCCGTTTCGATGCATCGTGTTTGCAATATTCGCACCTCGCCTGAGTGCGTGGCGCCGTTTTGCGAGTCGATTCCATTTGCATGCCAATTTCGTATAATTCGAGTGCACTTATTGATGCGGCTTGATGTTATTGCGTTATCATTATGAGTGTTCGCGTGCGCGGATGTTTTATGCAGGAGATTTCTGTGAGAATGGTTCGGAACTAATTTCTAGTTATAACGATTTGATGCGCATTAACAATGAGTGTAATTATCAGATGTGGACACATTTTTAATTGACTTACTTCCAACTGCAAAATGTCAACAACAAAACAGAATTTGTTTATGTGAATGTGAAGCAATGTGAAGGCATCCGCGAAGACACGCGAATACACTTTCTTGACCTCTTGTACAGTTTAATTTCATTTTTTAATTTTGACATTTTCGAAAAAAATGCAAAAACGTACCCCTTTGTACATTGGCCAAAAATCGAATGTAAT
>JAODGE020005452.1:0-26163 GCA_027574965.2 Ecitophya simulans
CTTCGGGCGGTTGAAGGTGAGCACGGGCTTCGTGGAGAGGAACGCGAAGGGCACGTAGCGGCGGCCGTGGCCGGGGTGCACCGCGTAGTGAGAGAACTCGCACTCGATGGTACGCATGATCACTTTACTTGTACAACACTGTTGGCACAACAGAAAAAAAAGGGAATCACAGCGGAAAAAAAAATAGTATAAGCGCAAACGGGAAACCATAGATAAAACAGTTTATTTGCTCAGCTGAGATCGGATATTCGGTGCTGGAATCTGCACGGACATACCACAGATATGTGTTTATCTCCATATTCTTCTTTCGCATTAATCGGCGCACAACCTTTTAAATATAAATCAGATCGTCTTCTCTCACTTCGAGGTCCCTGGGGATTTCTAAAATGATCAAATCAGCGAGTGTTATCTATATGAATATGCATAACCGGTGCTCCACACCGTTCCTCAACCCTGACGCACCTGCAGCTGCAGTGTGAGAAGAGGAGCTAAGTTGGATAACCCATCACCATTGGCAGTGCGGCCTGTGCGTGTGTGTGTGGTGTCGCGTGCCGATGGCCGACCGCTAAAACACCTCTTTCAGGTTGTTAATGTACCCAAATGTGTAGGAGCGCGCTCGCGTCACACGGCCCTCCTGCGGCTCTGGAATCGTCTCCAGGTATGGAGCAATATCCTGGAGAACCTTCCTCAGTGGAGCCTCGCGCTCTCCCCGCACGTCCAGGCCCGATACGAAGGTTGGCAGGTAAGCAGCCGGCACCGTCCCCCAAACGCACTGCTGCACTTCCCCTACATCCGCATCGGTGTTACCGACAGCCTGGGCGTGAACGGCGGGATGGCTGCCACCACCCTCGTCGTCGTCGTCCAACAGGCGCTTCGCGGTCTCGAGGGGGCTGAGTAGCTCTGCAGGAACGGGGAGTAGCGGGAAGTTTGGCGCTGTCGCAGCGGTGGTCTGGAGATGGATAACGCGCTCCATGGGGAAGTGCCAGTACAGGCGCCTGTACCGATCCATGCCGAGCGGGTGAATGACTGCACCGACATCGTGCCCATCCTGCTTGCCAAAAGCGAGCGCTATCGCCGCCTGCCGCTTCCTTGTTGCACTGTCAAGCAAACCCCTCTTGCGCTTCTCATACTCTGCGGCGTCTTCTGCGGAAGCATTGGGCTTGGCGAGACTTTTCAGCTCCTTCTCTGCCTCTTCGCGGATTTCCTTGATGCGCTTGTCCAGAGCCGTGTGGCGCTCGTCGTGGTCGCGAATGAGGGACTCCGCTTCACTGCGGATCTGTTCGCTGCCCAATGCCTCTTGCACACAAAGCTGAAGCAGATTAAGGCGGTCCTTTGGATCGATGTTGCCCCAGGACGCCCGCCCGCGCAACTCTGTGATTTCATTCATCGTCTCCTTGAGGTCCCTCTCGAAGCCGCTGAGTGTGTCCTCGGTCACTGCAGCAGTTTCGCTACTCGCCGCAGCCACTGGATGCCCCTGCGCATATCCGTTGACCGCCGGTTGTCCCTGATCCTCTACTTCTTCCGCTTCACTAAGAGCAGTGGTGGCGCTGCTGCTCTCCTCATCCTCGTCGTCATCATCGTCATCACTACTGTCGCTGTCATCGCTCTCTTCACTTGAGGTTTCTGGCTGGCGCTTCCGCTGTTGTTGTTGCCGCCGCTTCTTGTTTCCGCTCGCCACTCCAACAAATTCCACGAGGGCGTCAAACCAGTTCTTTCCGCGTGTCATGATCCGCGGTGTGGAGGGCGAGCTCACGCGCAGGTGCTCCACCGACACATCCACGAGGCAGCGCGTGATCTCCTCCATCAGGCCATTCTGATTTTGATCCTCCGCCTCCACCGCGCGGAGAAAAAGTGAAAAGGGCATTTGTGACAGCAATAGTGGTCGCGGGACCGAGGAGATCATCGCCCACACAAAGAGGGCCTTCTCAAAGAGCTCAACGGAGCCAAGTGGGAGCGTGTGGGCGTAGTGCACATAGGCAGTTGCAGCGGGCACCACAAGGTCACAGTCCTCGACAAGGTCCTCCTCATTCACATCGCCCTCGCCAAGTCGCTGTCGCAGAAGGCGCTTGTCCTCGGCGCGCTTGTTTGCGAGCTCCTCGCGGGCGCGAACTCTCTCCAAAGCCTTGTGCTGTGCTTCCTCCCGCCGCGTCTTGGCTGCCGCGCGGGCGGCCAGCTTCTTCGCCTTCTCCTTCTCCGTTAGCCCTGGGAGCGGGGTGGTGCTGTAGCCCTCTACCTGGTTGACAACGGTGAGACAGGCGTGGGCGATGGGGTGGACGAGGTCCTCATCAAAGTCGTAGCGGCACTCCTCATCGTCCCTGAATGTGTGTACCGAGGTCGCAAGCGCGGCACGCACGTCATCGAGGCTGATGTCGTGAAAGGGCTCCGGTGGTTTCTTGTCCTCCTTGGCCTCGTAGGAGGCACGCTCTGTGTCAATGATGGCTTGGATATCACGCACGCGCTCCTGAAGATGGTCGAAGACCGGCACCAACTCATTGCATCTGGTGGCGTACACGTGGGCGAGGAGATCAATGACCTGCTTAAGGGCCGCCACCGCCTTCTTCTCCCCAGGTGTGAGCGCGCGCAGCCGCCCCCACACGAGCTGCGATGCTGACTTGGACTGGGTCCCCGCGGCCCTCCGCCGCACAGCACCACCACCATCGCCAGCTGCCTCCGTCACATTCGCTCGCCTGGCCCTCCGAGCTAGAGGGGCCTCAGAGTCTGCGCCTTCATCGTCTCCGGCCGCCGCCGACTTGGAGCGTGAGCGTCGCTTGCGGGTCGGCGATGTGCCGCTGCCTGCAACTTCTTCCTCGCCGTCCTGCTGTGTCTGGGGAGGGCTTTGACGCTCCGGGGCCACCTTGCGCAGTATCTCCGCCTTCGCCCCTGTCTCCTTGAGCGTCTGGCGGTGTGCCTTCTCGAGCGCCGCCACCGATCCTTCAAGGTCGCTGATGACCGTGATGGAGAACTGCTCAGCCGACGGGCCCTCCACCACCAGCTCCTTCAGTTTCTTCACCATCTCCACGTCCGTTCCGTAGTGTGCCATCGTGCGGGCCAGCGCAACGTAGTTGATGGCTACCTTCTGTACACTCTGCGACCTCGCCATCAATGGGAGGAAGGACGCCAGTAGGGTCAGGTACGTGCTCGCCGCATGCAGCACAGAGACTGCGTACCTGTCGCGCTCCACTTCACTCGTGTCCACGTGTTGTAGGGATGCTACGAGCACCTCCTCGGCGGCCCGCACCTTGAACGGCAATGTGACCTCGGGAGGGAGAGCATTGAAGGAGGACACCCCGATGGAGCTGTCCTCCTCCTCCTTGTACACCTGGAAGGCTGTACGTGCAGATATCATTTCTCTCTATATATGCTCTGTGTGGCCTTCTGTTTGCTTCTATCCCTTGAGCTGCAGCTACCTTCTCTATAAACGAATATGTATGTGTATGTGTGTATGTGTGAATAATAGTAAAAATGGTGAGGCCCCAGCACACACTGATAGCCGTTGCGAGTGTGAACAGGAACAACAGCCGCCACGGATAAACAGGCACACCCCTATCACTAAGTGAGACGGAGGGTACAGCAGCAACAGCAACAAATAAAGAG
The DNA here is from genome assembly GCA_027574965.2 of Ecitophya simulans. NCBI lineage: Eukaryota > Metazoa > Arthropoda > Insecta > Coleoptera > Staphylinidae > Ecitophya > Ecitophya simulans. Next base: position 3,595 of record JAODGE020005452.1, read on the forward strand.
AGTGTAAAAGCAAAAGAGTGAGCGTATGGCACTTTGGTAGAGGGGATGGGGTCCGTGGTCCAACACGCACACACAAAGAACAGCAACTGAGGAGCGCCCTCATCACTTTCATGACAGATATGCCTTCATCATGTGACCTCTTTTTGTTGTCATTGTTGTGGTTGTGCTCTGATCACCGACGTTGCAGCACATCTAAGAAAACAAAAGCTATATATCGTCCTTAAAGCAGCTCTGTGATGAGATCCTCGTCCTTGAGATCTGCGATACTCAACGCCTGCCCACAAGGCATGGCGACAGCTCCCGGCGTCGCTCTCGGCTCCGGACTCAGCCTGCCATCGCTTGTGCAGACCTGCGCTGGGGTGCGTGTGGGGCCCAGTTGTCTCCTCCACGCTGCTCCCCACGTCCTGCCGACGCGTTGCGTGAGGTGTGTGTCCTCCTGAAGAAAAGGGAGAAAGGAGGGGGTGCTGAGGACTTGCGCAGAGGAAAACGGCCGCGGGAGCAAGCCTCCAATTGGCTCCACGCGCTTGAAGCTATCGTAGTTGTACGTGGCTTGATAGAGCTGGGCGCCGTGGTGGTGCGGCACCTTTGATGCTGTGATGTACGCGCCGCTGCTGCTCCCACTGGGTGCATAGTGGAGGTGCATGAGCCTACCTTTCTCTTCGGTCGCGTGCGGGCTGTTGGCAGCCAGTGGATCGGTGCGTATGAACCGCAGTTGCTGCTCACGCGCCACACGTTGCAGTGCACCGAGCACATACTCAATCACATGCATCATCATTACGTGCCCTAGCTCCTCCATGACGTGCTGCACAATGGCGCGTAGTGAGTGCATCTCTGGTGTGAAGGGCAGGGCGAGCTGCTCACAGCCGAGATCCTCCTCGGAGGACCAAAGGAAGAGCTGCAGCTCCGCGAAAAGAGTCTCGACGACGTCGCTTTTGAACTTACTCACGACACGGTCGCTCTTTGTCAGCTGTTGCAGCTCGAGGTAGTCGTAGGCCCGCGCCAATCCGTCGTTACCGTCAATCACAAACTGGACATAGGCAAGCTTCCCGCGGATACCACCCTCCGCTACCGGGAAGAGACAGCCAAGCCTGTCGTTGAAGATGTATTTCACCACGTTGTCACCGACAAACTCTAGCCGTTCGAACTCCCACGAACGACCAGCTCCAGCGGTTTCGCTGGTTATTACCTTGAAGGTGTCGACCAGCACGGCGCGATCCTTGAGGAAGCGAAGCAGGTACTGGAGCCGCCGCTTGCGTATGTGACTGTTCTCATGGCTGAGCTCGGGGATGCGTTGGAAGATCGTGGAGGTATGAATACGGTTCCACCACATCTTCACCACCTCCTCCGGCGTGCCGCAATTCGCCCTGGCTAGCTCCAGCAGTAGAGCCTCCCGCCCTGAATGCGGGATGCTCAGCTGGTGTGAGTGCCACTGCACAACACTCTCGTTGCACAGTTTGCACCGGCGCCCATCAAAGTCGCAGAAGCAGTCCAGGAACTTCTTCATGTGCAGGTCCACGCTGAGTGGGACGTTCCGACCAGGGCCACTCTCCACCATGTCACGGCGAAAGATGCGTACATCCGCGTACGGGCTCTGTCCGCCGCGTGGCAGTAGATTTCCGAGCGGAAGCCCGTCAGTGGCGGGGCGGACGCCGTGCAGTCCGTGGTGACCGCCAACGCGAGACCTCAAACTTGGCCTCAGGCTCGACCCCCCTCCTCCCTTGCTATCCGACACGGCTGCCGCGGTATCTCCTCCGCCTCCTACTGTCCCTGGACCGAAGAGCCCCGAGTGTTGTCGTATAAAGGAGGCGTATTCCTGTTGGTCCCGAGTGATGATGTGCACTGCACGGAGGCCAGGAGTTTGTATATGACAGTGCTTGCCACATCTGCGCCCCCACTGAGGTACTGAAAATAAACCACCCTGCATACCTAAATCCCCTTATTTGTGTGTGTATATATACGTGAATGTGTGTGTGTGTCACACACGCACAGCCATAGGGCAGCCAGGATGTCACCACACAACCTTAAGTAAGACAACGGACGATAGAGAAGAGTTTGTGGCAGACGTTTCCGTCAGTGACGTTTGCAGAGACACGAAGAAATGCCCTTTACCACACGCTGCAAAACGAGAGTCGAGCACCTCTCCCTACACCCCCCTCCCTTGTCTCTGGGAAGGAGAAAGGCCTCCTCATATATGTGCCGTTTCATCTCTTCTCTAAGTGCCGCTGTGTTTTTCTTTTTTCTTCTGTCGCACTGAAGTGCACTATCGCACAGACACTCTAGCCAGTGCCTTATTTACATACGAATTCAAAGATGCTGCGGTCATAGAGCTCTCGCCCCTCGTCCCCCCGCCTCGCCCATATTAGCCTCCGCGGCTTCTATTTCTTTTTGCCACCCTTGGCAAACGGTGGCCCACCATGCATGGTTTCCTCCACTCGAGCCTCAATGATCGTTAACTTCTGTTCAATCACGTCCAGCCGGTCCATCGACCGCTGCGTGACGGCGTTGCGGATGGACTCTAGCTGCTCCTTGATGCCGTCTGTGTAGGTGGGGTCGTTGAGGCCGGCCTCCCGCTGCCGCTTCTCGGCCATCTCCTCGCTCTCACGGAGTTGCTCTGCCATGCTGGCCTCCTCCCTACTGCGCTCCCGCTCCTCCATACGCTTCTTCCATTCCGCCACCGGCAAAGCCGTGGAGAGGGGAGGAAAGTGGTCCGGTGGAGCGCAGGTTAGGCTACCTAACTGCAGTGTTCGCACCGTCGCGGTCTGCCGGGGAATAAACGCGTATGCGTACATCTTGTAATGACGGTAGTAGGTGGAGAGCATGTACTCGTCAATGTCCTGGACATCGGTGATGTCGAAGATGGCGGCTGAGTATGGGGGCCGTGCCACGCTGTGACGGACAATTAGCTCCCGAAGCAGGTCGTAGGAGGCTACACGTGAGCGACGCTCCGACATACTCCGCTCGTGCAGCTCTCGTACGATCGCGACCAGGGTGCTTGTCTTCTCTGGGGACATGCCGTGCGCCTTCGCAAACATGAGCAGGTGCGCGTAGAGGTCCAGCAGCACTTTCACTGTGCCCTCATTGCGCTCCGGTGAGCGGAGAAAGCTTCCACCGGAGGCAGCGTCTATCTTGTGCAGTACGTCGCGCAGTGCGGATACATCTAGCGCGACCAAGCAGTGGTGTGTGTCCTCTGGCCCTAATACCTTCCACGTCAGCGCCTCTACCATCCTAGCAACTGTGCTGACAATATTCACAAGCGACCGTGTGAGAAGAGGGGGGTGAGACACGCAATCACGCATACCATAGTTTTTTTATTATTATTTAAAAAGAAGTAAAAGAATGAACATAAAAAAAACATGCGTATATAGAACAGCAGGGAGTGAGGCTGGATTCGTAGGCACCGGGGATTATGGCGTCTTAGGACAGCTGTAACTGCCACACGAGTTCCATACAAAGAGGGAACGAAATCCAATCTAAAAAAAAGGAAGAAGTTATGAATCGTGCACGCGGCTACTGCCATGCATTCTTTTTCGCCCATTCAACGCGGCTGTGCTGAGAACAGTATAGGGACGAAGAAAACGCACATGTGTATTCGTGCGTATGCCTGTGCACGCGCGTGCATGTAGACCACCTGCTTGCATGTGAGGAGGACACCACATTGATTCATGTTTTGTTTGTTTTCCCTCCTTGTTGTGAAAATGATCGCCTTGAAATTCACTGAGAAATCCTCTCTCAACAACATCAGCAAGAGAGACACCACACACACACACACAGAGACGTATACATACAACACACTCATCACCTCTGCCAGTGTGACATCCTCCAACTATCTATTCCGTGGGTCTCTCATCCTCGACGGAGCCTCCCGAGCTGGAAGTCAACATCTTCTTAGTCATGGCTCTAATGAAGAAACTACGAGCCTGAGTGGCGGTCTCATGCAGCTCCCTGTGCCACACCTCTTCCTCCGCAGAGAGTGGGGCTTGGCCGTGCTCTGGTGTTGTTGCAATACTGGTTGGGGTCAAGCCCAACACAGCATCCAGGACGCTCAAATCACTTGCCGTTGCTGAAGCGCCTTTAAAGGTGTGCCCGCCAAGAGGGGTTTCACCGCCATCAGCAGCCTCCGTCTCCGCTCCACCCTCGTAATGCTGAATCACCAGCTTTAGCGCGTCGTACAGCGTGGCAGCAGTGATGCTGTCACCGCCAATCGCACAGGCCTGCAAGCCCGCCTTAACGAGTAGCGCATACTCCACCACTTGCTGTGTGCCTGCGGCCGGAGGCATGGCAGGGCGGTCACCTTTTCTGCCAGCATCCATTTCAAAGGCCTGCTTGAGGGTGCGCACCTCATGCGCTTGCAGGGACTCTTGAACTAATTGCAGTGCCAACTTCCAACGGCGAGCACGCAGTAGCAGCTGCACAAGAAGCAGCGCACACCGCGTGTCCCACTGCGTCCTTTGGATTTCCTTCAGTCGGAGCCCCGTGTTGCTGAGGTTCGTCCGGGACTTGCCAAGAATGGTGAGCAGACTCTGTGCAATGGGAAGTGCGTAGGGCGTTCCGGATGCCTGGTGAAACTCCATGGTTCCACATAGACCAAACAGCGTGTTGAGTGCCACAAGCCAGTTGCTGTGCTGTGTGGCCACAGAGCACAGACGAGCCTGCATCTCCTCCTTCTCGACTGTGTCATTCCTAAGTGGCTCGCGGCTTCGGGCGAGGGACACGCACTGAGTCAGCGCACTCTGATCGCGAAGGATCATCAGTGCCTGAACGTTCATTGTCATCCAAGACGCCCTGTGCTTTTCCTCCGGCGTGTACTTGGCTGCCCACGTGCGTCTCCATTGGCGGCCCATCTCCGGTCGCTGTACCGCCTGGCTCAGACGGAGGAGGGGCAGAAGAAGCTCGGCGAGCACGTCACGCTCGTGCCGCTTCACTGCTGTGCGGCTGGCTCGTGCACCAGGCCCTGTATGATCCACCGCTGCCCAGTACATACCAAGCGCATCCAGCCAGAGTGCGGGCCGGACCGTTGCGGGTGGCATGCCTGCGATCACAGTCGTGCTGTTGAGACCTTCTACTGTTCGGTCGAGCGCAGAAGCGAAGAAGCGGGTGGAGACTGTGTGCGGGGCCGCACGGAGGTCCCCTGTCAGAATCTCAGCAAGCAGAAGGCTGTCCTCCCAGCGAGTCCGACTGAGCACATGGGTGAGGGCATCTTCGATTGGAGCAGCGGTGCCATTTGCCGAAGCACCACGCAGAAGCGCCGCGTACGCCTGCTGCCGAAGAACAACAACAGCATCGAAGCGCACATCGTCAAGGTGGCAAAGACTGGAGAGTGCCCCGTATCTGCGACGCCTCGGTGGCTGGTGTGGTTGCTTTTTTTTGAGGGAGCGATGCCGAGGCACGGGGGACAGATGTGCTTCCACAGCGGCAAGCTCGCGGCTGCTGAGGCCCACGCGAACCTGCCGACCGAGTGCGTTGGAGGAGACGAAGCACATGCGAATGGCACCTCGGTGCGTCAGTGGTATCATCGCCAAGATGGTCTTGCCAGTCGTGCGGGAAGGCGTCAGCTGCAGCTTGGCGAGGAGCCGGCCATATAGCATGAGGCACTGCAGCGACTCGGGCTGCAGAGCGCCAAATACGGTGCGCTCCTCTGTGGGATCCACGCCGAGAAAAGCGGTGAGCCCCTTCGCCAGCCGTGCCGCCACTGCCTTGAGCTCATCGTGCAGCTTCTGGACGGCACGGCGGCTCGAGAGAGGTGGGGATGAGCTGGCCAGCTCCGCCACCGCTAAAGTTGCCAACTCTAGCAGCAAGCGCAGCTGCACCGGAGAGAGCAACCGAGCGCCACCAAAGCTGCGGCCGCTGTGGTCACGACAGGCGGACACATCGCACAGCTCCACCGAAACCTCAAGGAGAAACAGCGCCACTGCTGCAGAAACCAGCGATTTTTCAGCTGGTGCGCCGGCCGCCACTGGGCCCCGTGCGTGCATGGACTTGTTGTGCGCCAGATACCTGCGACTATACACCGCCCATACGCTAAAGGGGCCATAGATACTTCCCTCCAGCAGCGTGTGCAGCGCAACCACTGCGCTATCGCTGCGGGTGGCTGGGAGGGACAAGAGGCCCACCACGTCCCGCACACTCGCACAGCAGAGCAGAAGTGCATCGACGAGTTCTGGCGTAAGTGCGCGGCCACCGTCCGAGTCACCACCACTCCAGTCATTGTCCGCCACAGCCAACGTGCGTACGTCGCCATCAAGAGCAGGGGCTTCCTCGGACTGCGAAACGAATGCACCCGACTGCACAGACGCTGCCACCACCGCACGCGCGCGCTGTGTGTTCTCATGACGCTTCACCTCGACCAGTAGATGGGAGGCGCCGAGCTGCGCAGTGGATGCTGCACGCTTCATGAGTCCTCCAATACTCCCGTCGCCGAGACCATTGCTGTCCTCCCCATTCGCAGTCCACAGGCTCTGAGCATGGTCAAACAGAGAGAGAAAAGCCTCCTGGCGCAGCGCCTTCACAGAGCACAAGTGCGACAGCCACAGCGACTGGGCAGAGTAGCTGGCGGCCGTGTCTGATGAGGACAGAGAGGGGAGGACGTGCTCACTCACAAACGACTCCACGCTGCGGTCCGACTCCCACGGCTTCGCTTCCGCAGCTAGCCGGAGAAAGAGCACGGCGTCCCTTTGCTCGATGGCACAAGGGTGTGATACCACCAGGCGCAGGTACGCCAGCACGGCTCGAGAGCTCTGCGAGCAACGCAGTACCTCGTGCATCACCTGTGCCACGCTCACTGGAAGCCGCGCGACCTTCGATGACGATGCGCTCCCCTGCGCGCACTTGAGCTCACTCAGGTAACGCTTCAGCACGTGTAGGGCTTCTGTGGCATAGCGCTCTTCCTCCTGCTCGCTCGCAGCTCGTGAGGCCCCGCGCACACGTATGCGTGCCCCTTTCTGCACCTCCGTGACTGCAGAAACCGCAGTGGCGCTGCTGGCCGCACGGCGCACCTCCACTACCCGTTGGCTCTTCTCCGCCGCCGCTGCCTGGAGCACCCGCACATGCCCCAGTGCACGGTCCAGGTCCAGCAACCTCCGCACGTGCAGTGAAGGGGCTGCCAGCGCCTGTTCATCGTCCACTGCACCAGTAAAGCCATCCTTTTCCGTTTGCCTGATGGCACTGCTTCCCTGCGCAACGGTGCTCGCCCTGTCCTCTTCGTACAGCTCCAAGTTGCCCATGGAGGCTTCATACAGTACCCATCGCTTCACCCACTCGGGTTGCTGTGCCACGGTGGAGGGCGGATGCGTGAAGAGATCCGTTACTTCCACCTCGACTAGGGCGGCGGCAGTGGTGGATTCTGCGCTGCTGGCACTCTCCACCACGTGTGCGACTGGGGTGTGCACCTGAGGAGGTGTCTGTTGAGCGGAAGTGCTGGCCTGCTGGTGGTAACGCTCCGCCGACATTGCCCTCTCCCGTTCCCATTCCTTCTCCCGCTCTGCTTGACGCTGCCGGTCGGCGCTCGCGCGTGCGTCCTCACGCACCCACGCCTCCGCTTTCGCAGCATCAGCGGCAGAGTACTCATAGGGCAAGTTGGTTAGGAGGAGCATCAGATCACTGTGCCGCAGCTGCACGCCAATGTAGGTGAGGCGATCATACAACTCCCACGCGGCTGCAATCGCACGGCGGTGGATGAGCAGGTGAATGAAGTAGCGCACCCGGAGCGCCAGTGCCTCACTGATCTCGGACGCGTAGAGGCAGCTCCGGCGGAGAGAGGTCCACATCGCCAGCAGCACCACCGCGTCATCCTCGTTCCTTTCCAGGAATTCTAGCAGCGGTTCTTGCGTTGAGGGGCCTCGGAAGGAGGAGGACACGGAGGCAGGCCTCGCGGTGGCCTCGGTTCTTGGCACCGTCGACGCGTTCTCATTCGGGTTGAGGGGCATCTGTGGTAGCTGTTGAGTACTGAGTAGGCCAACCTGAACAGCACGCTCGCGAATGGACAGTCTCCGACTGTTGCTACCGCTACTGCTAACCGTGGTGCTGGTGGCGTTCATCTCAGATTCCGCTTGCAGTATTGGCAGAGGGGATGTCGAACTGGCATCATGCGCAGCGAGGGCCGGCGCGGCATATCTCCACACGGGGCCGAACTGTTGTTCAAGCTGTCGCGCCTCCCGCCTCGAGGGTGTGGAGTGTTCCCGCAAAAAACTGAAGGACAGGGCAGACGCCCGCACCGTGCAAGAACTATTGCTCGTCAATCTAGGGTACCGCCGCGTGGATCGGGGAGCTGCGAGGCCGCAAGAACGGATGCTCCGCGCGGCGCTGGGGCGGGGTAATGACGCACATAGTGGTGGCCGCATGCACACAGACTAGTAATGAGCCCAGGGGCGAGCCAATCAAAGGCGAACTAAAAAAAATCTCTCTCTGATGTGCAGTTAATATAATAAATATTCAAGGCACTAGCGTTCAGCAACAGACAGCAACAACAGCGATGAATATATGTGTATATATGCTGCAGTGACTTAACACGTTGCTCTCTATCTTGGCATACCACGTCGCGTCTCGGGGGGTGGGTTGGGTGGGCGAGACTTCCACTCTTCCTGGCGAGAGAGGGAGTGAGTGAGCGAAAGTGAGGGGGAAGCAAAGCAGCTCACGAACCACTGCAGCTACTTTAATGTGCACTGCCCCGTGTGTGGCTGCGCGCTACTCACACAACGGAAAAAGACAGCACCAGAGAGCCAATGGGGGAGGAGGGAGAAGGGGATATGAGACATTAGAGCATTACATTCGAAGCACAGGCAAATCGTGTGGCTCGCATTTGATTTGAAGTGACGCAGGTAGCACACCGCGCTTTCCATCTGCCTTGTGCTCCACCACAACCTTCTTTCAGAAGAGGTATATTCCCTCAAAGAGTTCGTGAGGCAGCACAAAAATACACTACTCAAGCACCCTCTATAAATTCTCAAAATCCAACGCACCCCTACCAATACTGACATAATAAAATGCATGAAGCAAGGTGGAAAAAAAAGGGCCCGAGTTCTCTTCCAAACAGGGGAAGGGAAAAACAGAAGTAGCAATGGCTATTGAGACATATTAGGGAATAGGGGGGAGGGGGGACACCTCTGAACCAATCGTACAGACACATACACACACAGACGTACAGTGACCCTAGACTACTGAGTCTTCGACTTGACAGGTCTGATCGGGTTCAACCACGCATAGATGGCACGCTCCAGCATCACCACCACTTCGCTCGCCAGCAAAAGTACTGACACTGCGAGGGCCACGGACACACGCTGTGAGTGATCAAGATAGCTAACAAGGTTCACAGCAAAGCCCACACTCCCACGCCCCCTCCAATACACATAAAGTGACGGAACCAGCAGTGGCAGTAACACCTCCAGCAACGTGACGATCTTCACAAACACGACGGGAGGGGCTTTGCGGCTCCTCCTGGCACGGCGCAGCAGCCAGTGCTTGAGCTCCAGCAGTAGCCACACTAGGAGCACCGTCATGCCACAGGCATGCATAGCGGGCAGCAGCACGCCCCGGCGCCACTCCGCCTCGAGTGCCCCGGTGATGGAGGACACAGGGCTCAGTCCAGGCAGCGTGTCCAATGCGGCGAACCCGGTGTTGGTGCTTCCGAGCCTGTACCGCGCAATGAGGGCGAGGCACGTGATCAGTGTCGCTGTCGATGGAAGCTGGCCCTTGCGCTGGGCCTCATGGACGTCCTTGATGGCGGTACCTAGTTGCCCCTCCCACTCGCGCAGTCGCGTCCGATACCGTAGCAGCTCCTTCATCTCGCGCCTCTGTGTTTCCGTCGCCTCGTCATTGGCGATGAGGCGGCTTTGCACCTCCGCCTGCACTGCACGCACGGCGTCCCTCGCTACGGGCAAGAGGGGCTCCGACAGCGCGACCACCATCTTCAGAGCCTTTTCACTTTCAGTGACAGTGTCCTCAACAGCGGACAGTTGTGCCAATAGCTCGCCCTTGCTCAAGGGCTTCTCCTTGGCGCTGTCATTGTTCTGGTTGTCGCCCTTCAGTATCTTCTTGAAAAACGCCGATACATCCTTTCTGAGCAAGCGGGCCTCCTTCGCAGCCGCCGCGCGCGCGCCGGCGTCGAGGATAATGGGGAATGGAAGCGCGACCAGCCAAGGACGCCCCCCAGGTGCCGCCGCCAGCGTCGTCGCGTTGGCGCATGTGTGGGAGAGAGAGCTACGCACCAGATGCATGTACTTACTCTCGGGGCTCTCCACATCTGCCAGAAGTGACTCAGGAAACAGAGTGTCGGCGGTGAGAAGGCTGCCCAAAGCGTCCACGCCAGCCCCGAGGGTTGCTAGCTTCTCTTCCTCTGCCACGGATTCGTTGTGCAGCATTGCCTTTCGCTCCAGGAGGCGAGTAGCCACACCACGATCATTGAGCGTTTGACCAATGATGGAGGTGCTGTTTTGTTTCTGCCCTCGCTGTGGGCCCTCATTACTCTTTCCTTCAGCGGCCTCGTTCTCCACCGCCTGCAGCTCCTTTTTCCACTGAAGCCACACCCCAAACTGGGCGTCCTCTTCTGCGAAAAAAGCGGCATCATCCCCACGCGAGCCTCCATGCGTCCACTGTCCGACGCGCGGGGAGCGGGGCATCCCGCGCGACTGTGCAAGGCTACGGTGCACAATCTCAATACGCTCGCCACCACCTCCAGTGATGCTCTGCACTCCATCTACAGGCAAGGTACCACTGCACGATGCCCACGCCATCATCAGCAGCGCTGTCGCCACAACCAACAGACCGATCCTCCTACGCGCCCGCATGATTATCCTTGTTCAAGTGTCTTTTTCTCCCCCTTCCTTCTCACGACCAGGGTTTCTGTGGAGCGTCTCTCGCTCGACCTACTGTCGCGTTATTCCTACTTGTGGTGTGGAGAAAGGGAGAAGGAGAATGGTAGATTGCTTCCTCTACTCGACTTATGCACCTTTTTTCAAAGACAGTAATAATAGGAGAAAAAACAACAACAAAAGAGACAAGTTCATTGGTAAGAGGGCAGTAGTCGTAGCGTGCGTGACGCACCTCCCCCCTCGGCATTCCTAACAGCCGTAAGCACACAGAGAGGGCTGCAAACCATACACTAGCTTGGCGTTTCGAAGAAATGACAAACAGAAGCTCGTATCTATGCTGCACAGTAGACAAAAAGAAAAAAAGTGTCACTCGCTTGACTAAGTGGACAGGTGACTCCGTGGCGGTTTACTCCGCAATTTTGGTCCCCCGACGTTTTCGGTATTCATGCCACTGCTGCTTTAGCTTCTCAAAGAGGCCACCTTTGTGGGCTATGTACGCAGTCTGTGCGACCACCACCGTTGACAAAAACCCAATTACAACCACATTTTTGGAACCTTCAGCGGACGGCGCTGCTGCTGTCCCTCCGTTACCACTTCTTTCCGCGGCCACGTCTGTGATGTCCTTCACGTTGTCCAGTGTATCCGCGGTGTTCGTGGCCTTCGAGCCGTTTCCCCGTATGAGATTGTTGGTGCTTTTTACCACTGATACAACGGCACCCTTCCCGCTCAGGTAGAGCGAATCCGCTGCCTCCGACAGATGATGCCATGAGTTCTTCAAGTGGTCAAGAGACCCAACATCCGGTGTGGGCGAGGACATGGACGCAAATTGCCAAACAATAGCGTGCACACACACAAAAACAAAAATATAGTCAGTAGCACGTCTGGGTGTAAAGAATAAGATGGTGCGCGAGCGAGCAAGACCTTTTAATGTATACTGATGCTAATACGATGAACGATAAGTGGCGCACACACTGTTATCCCTAATACTTCTGAGAAAATAAATCGAGTAGTTACAGTCACGCAGACAAATAACTCTGATAAAATAAATTGAAATCACAGTGCGCACAATGTGAAAGCGAGCATGTGAAGCAATAGAGAGAGATGAGGGAGGAGGGAGGAGGGAACACTTGGTAGGAGATAGTGGCTGCAAGTATTAGCTGCGCTTATGGGTGGTACGTCAGATACTTCAGCACCTCCCACACATTTTATAAGTACTCTCCTCTCTACGTGCATTCGCATTGAAGGAACGGAGGAGCCTTGGGAGTGGAGGAGAACCACTAGTGGAAAGGAAAAAACAAAAGCTGGCGTATTCACGACAACTTTGACAGCAGCAACGTCTTAGGAAGTAAACGCAATAGCTCATCGTTATCACCAACCACACAACAGTTACAGACACGAGCACGCACTATAGTGTGTGCCAAAGAAAAGGAAATTCTCTCGCTGAATAAAGAGAGGAGGACCGTATAATGAGTCCGCCGCTACCTCAGCGCTGAGAACGCACCGAACAACTTACGCCACCATTTTGTAATCTTTATTCCAACTTGGAGCCACTGTGCGCCCGTACGAGAGCCGGTAACAGTGTGCAGTCGCGAATAGTAAAACGCGCCTTCGCCTTCCCTCAGTGCATCGCTTCTGTCGCTGTCAAAATGGTTCCACGGCTCCACTGAATGCGCTGGGAACTCCGCTGCAGTGACGCGTGTTTCCGAGATGTCTCTGCTCCCCAATACTATCGAGAGCGACGGCAGTATATCGACGACAGGCTCCGTTTTGGGGTCAATGATACCGTAGTGAATGCCGAGACGGTGGGTGAGATCACGCACCAGGGGAAGTAGTGGCTCCGACGAGCTCACCCCGTGGGTGGACCAGAGATACGAGATCAGGTCTGTCAAGCACTGCTGATTTGCGGCGGGGAACGACATGCCATCATAGGGGGAACGAGGGAGCCTTTGGAGAGCTTTCAGGAGGTCACGACCGCTGCGCAGGTATGCATCATGCACGAGCACACCACTGCACAGAAGGAGGGATTCCTCCGCGTCCTGGCGGTGGGACGCAGCGGCTCCGTGGTCCCCAGCCCTTTCCGCGTCCTCTGCGAGCGAGAGCGCACGCGACGCCTGCCAGCGCCCGGCCCGCGCCATCACCTCCTGCCGGTCCTCGGCCGCTACCTCGGTGAAGAAGGGCCTCGATCTCATGGAAATGGAGAAGTGCTGCGGATAGTTCAGAGTATGCGGATTCTCGAGGTGCCACTGTGCAGAGATGTGGTGGTCGATCCACATCGTCCGGATAACGGAAGGGTGGAGAACACTGTTCGCCATGTAGGCGGCAAAGGGCTTGAGAAATGTGTTGTTGCGCTCCTCGGACTCCAAGAAGACCAGCGAGAAGGCGTGTGGTGTGCCGGTTTCCAGGGCTATGGAGAGGAGCTGCAGTGCGATCGTCATCTCGCGGAGCTCCGCTGACTTGCTAAAGGCCAACGCGAACATCTCAGCAAAGGGAGCGGGGGTTTCAATTTTTGGGAAGTACCCGTTGCCCTTTGAAGAGTCTTCGTACGGGGACAAGGTGTGCGCTGCGAGTCGGCGCACCAGTGATTCCTCATTGGTTTCCGTGAAGACGTATCGCAGACCCTCAATCGCCGCACGGATCACGCGCTGCAGTCTCGTAAGGCGGTGTGTTGGGTCGTAGAAAGCCTGAAGATCGCTGCTGAGCAGCAGCGGCTCCAGCTGGCTGATGTCTTGGAGATGCAGATTTGCCACCCGTGCCAGACTTAGTGTGTAAAGGGACGGTGACGCATCATCGATGAGCGCCTGGTGCGCAGATACTTGAGTCACGCATGTCGCGAGGTGTAGCTCACTGCCAGAGAGCTGTGTGGTCTCTCGAACTGCGCGCAGCAGTCGTTTCGTATATGAGGAGATACTCTCCCACACAGCCGGGGCGTACGTGTGACTGCCGGTGCTCACAAGGTCTCGCAGTTTGGTGTTAATAGCGTCTTGGAAGTGCTCGAGGATGAATGGTGCGGTTCTGGAGTCGCCACCAGTACTGCGGTCTTCGTTGACCAGCCGTGAGAGCAGGTAGAATGCATCGACAAGGTGCACAGAGTTCCGCATCTTGTCAAGGAACCAGACGTTCTCGCCGGCACCCCTCTGCGATGCGGCGGCGGCCATCAGCATGCATAGACACCCATAGCGAAATAGTTGGTCTTCCTTTTTACGAAAGCTAGATAGATCGGTGTTGTTCGTGCCGGCAAAGTGTGACGCTCCGAATACATCCGCAAACAGTGCCGTGATGCGCTCTTGAGCAACACCTCGGTTTTCGGTGCCCCCATGTCGCTGCCGGTTCTGCTCCTCGCCAAGTAACCCAATCATGGCAACGAGCGTGAACGTCTCCGAGGAAACGAGGCCGGAGTCGATCAAGTGTGGGAAAACGAGCGAGACATCCTCCGGCGCAATGGCTGAAGATGTGTTCTTCCTCCGCCGCATGACCAGGGCGTCGCTGAGTAGATCATCCAAACCATCTAGCCGGCCAGCACCCTCAGCACCGATCCGCTTTCTCAGCAGGCGGAAAGCCCATTGGGGACCTCGCACAGTCGCGTTCTGTGGCGACGGCCGCACACTGATTTTTGATCGGGTTTCGTTTCTCGCACTGAGGCTCTGAAGTGTATTTAGAGAGAAATTATACACGGCGTGGTCGAGGCGGAGGGCCAATTCCGCATACACCGCAGCCCGATCGTACTGGTGTCCGTCAAGCAGGTACACGTAGCTCAGCTCCACGAGCGTCTCCTTCAGCATCTTGTGGTGCACCTCTGCATGTGGGGTGACAAGTGGAGGCGGAGTTCTTTCAACACCTGCGGTAGAGGCAGCGAAGAAGACACTCCCGCGCTGATGTGGTGGGGAGCACGCGATCAACGGGTGGGTTTTCAAGTGGTACTTGAGATCTGCCAGCCCGTTGTCGTTGCCATCGCAGCCGCTGTTCATAAGCGTAATGACCCCCTGCTGTCGTGCCTTGAACAACCACGATTGCGGATTGTCCTCAGTGACGCTGGAGGTGACCACTTGCTCCAGCAGCGCAATGTCGCAGGTGTATCGCAGACGGCGGAGGGTGGTGAGAAGCAGGCACTCTGCCTCGCGCAGATCTCTACGCGTGCCATGGAGACCATACAGAAGCGCGTGCCCCTTAAAAAGATGCGTGAAGAGCTGATAGGTTTTCGGTGAACTCCTCGTATCATTCACGTGGACGGGCTCTTCGCTAAAGAGATCGCTGAAGTCCGCACTATTGCCATCGTCGTCGTCGCCGCCGCCGGTCACCCCGCTCTCGGTGAGTGAGAAGAGGACCTCCATCCTCGCCTGTGTCAGCTCTGGGGTGTTTACTGTGGAGAGTGTGTTCTCGTGGTTAAAGGGACGCTCGTTCCGCAGCAGCCGCTCCGCAGACACAGTGGTGGCCGCCCCAGTGGCTGAAGAACTTCCCACCCGTTGGTGTTCCAGAAGCTGATCAAAGAGGTGCGCTGTGGGGACGTCCCGCATGGAGTGCAGAAGAAGCGCTACGGCGGCCTTGCCGTGTCGTCGCACGGCAATCCCATTCTCCCGCAGGGTTGCGAGTGCGGCGGCGGCATGTCGCGAGCCACTCCAGAGGGCCTGCTGAAAATCCACCAGTGCCTCTCGCCACCGCGTATCCGCAGTGGGGCGGCTCAGCTGTTGCTCCTGTGACGATGGTGGTGGAAGCTCCGGACGCACTAGCTGGAGATAACCCATTGCGTAGTGCAGGCCTGCTACGACGTGGAAGGGGATCGCGCACTGCGTCGCACAGCACTGCACGCGCCGTCCTCGCACAAGCTGAGCAGCGCTCAGATAAAAGCCCTCTACTGAGAACTCCCTGCCGTCCTGCTGACTCTCATTCATGGCACTGTGTGCTGACAGCAGCAGTGCGATGCTCTGCGAGATCGTGAGGGGCCGCCCAGTATGCACGTGCCACTGTGAGAGGTGGCCCAGCGCATCGCAAAGGGTAGCACACGACGTGGCGATGGCATCGCAGCCATCGTTGGAAGTGGTGGTAGATGCGCCACTGCTAAATTCTGTGCTACTCCCGGAACACTTGTACTTGCGTCTAAGAAGCTGGAGGTGCACAACACGGGAGTCCATTTCAGCTAAGGCGCCCTGTGTGTGAAGGGTTTCTAGAGCTTTTCCGATCTTTAAGCAACTGCCGGCCCGACGCTGCTCCACGCTCGCAATGTGATGCTGCAGCACGACCGAACTCTCCACCCCCTGCGACTGCGAGCGCTGCGCTTCTGTGTCACGGGCCTCCCGCTGTTCTGCCTTGAAGGCTCGGTAGTTTCTCAGTAACTGTTCTCCATCTTCACGGGCCCGCTGTTCGGCTTCCGCCCCTTCGCGTGCTAATGAAAGGACACGCTTCACCTCGCGCTTAAGCTCAGAATCGTATTCGAAAATGCGTGCGGCGTAGGTTTGCTTCGCCAGTATCCATTTCCGCAGCTGTTGCCGATGGACGACGCTGGCCACGTCCACCATTAGCCGGGGTAGTCGCGACGTAGAGGCACCGGCCGTCTCCAACGTCAGGTCCGCCAAAGTGACGTTTGCGGCACCGATATGCTCAGACCACCACCGCGGCACTGCGACCATTAAAAGGCCCGGTGGGCTAGCCGATGGCAGCTGTGCGATAAATACTTCAGCAGCGGAGAGGGCGGTTATATTCACAATCCTGTCGTGCGTGTCCTGCTGTGACCTTGCAACCCTCCACTCAGGCGGAAGTCGCGCGACTTCACGGAGCCCCTGGAGTCGCTGCTCGCCGTAAAGCTCATCGAGAGCACTGGGGTCCATTGCGTAGCGCAGAGTGGCCTCGTAGGTGAAGGTGGAGGGACAGACGCCGTCAGCGTCGTCAGTGCCAACAAAGAGTACTATATCAATGAGAGCCCTCATGAGAGTAGGACTTTTGAAGTCCATGATGAATGGCACACCCAGCTTTGCAAGCAGCTTCGCATTCTCAGACGCGTTGTGACGACCTGACCGGAGCACCTCCATGTCTACGTGTAGCTCCCATTGTGGTGGGAAAGGCCACACTGCCGATGCGAAAGGAATGGCCGTAGTTTTTTCATAGCGTACGTCATTGACGCCATCGATTGCGCCCACGCTCAGCGACGACAGCACTGCCGTGAGGAGCACCAGCCCAATCAATAGGCCGCCCATTGAGGAGCTCAGCGACCGGGGGGGGGGAGGAAAGCGATGCAGATATGATGTACGTGTTTTTTATTATGTAGCCTCCTCTTTCAGCTACTGCTGTCTAGACAGGGTTGAGAAGAGGGGGTGGGGAGCACCTGAATATAGTTGTATCGTATATATATATATATATATGTATATTCGTTGTAAACACTGATGCTATTGTGCTTCTTTTCCCCAAAAAAAGATGGCTGAGGAGAAAGGATAGAGCAAGCGGTTCAATCGCTGATTATCATAGTAAACCAAAAGGGGGAGGAGACGTCCACAGTGATGCATAGGACAGGCTACCCCCCTCCGTCGCGCTATTCCACTCTACTGGTCGACCAATATATATATATATCAGTCCAACGTGCTGGGTAAATGCTACTTGCGAGCACCTCCACTCCAGACATTTTCCTCGATCCCCCCAACTCTTCCACCAGCAAAACAAAAAATACACACAATACAGTAAACAGCGTGGGCAGTGCCACATGTGTGACAGGGTTCCCTTACATAACTGAGTCCATTGATAAACATCGATGATAAAGAATATTGGAGGAGAGAACACCAACAAAAAAAGAATGAAGAAGTAGATTCCCACACACACACACACACACCGCGACAGCGTCGACGCTCATCCCTTCACATTCTCACACTCATAGCAAGAGAAGTGCCCCAGCCTCACGATGCTTCCCCACCTCTTTCTAGTTTCTCTCTATCTTTCTCTATTTCCCGTCTGTATGCTTTCCCCTCCCCCTTACCTTTCTCCTCTTTTCTGCAATTTCTCTTTTTTTGTATCGTTTGTCCTGCTGCTCCTCTTGCTGCCTACTCTCTAACTCACTGCGGCGTGTTGGCGATATTCTCGGTTGCCAGCATAATCTCCTTCAATGAGCGGCTCACCTGCCTGCCCGGCTTGTAGCGGCACAGTGGACACCCACCGCCCTTCATGCACTCCTGCTCGTACTCGTCACCCTGGAAGAAGTGCTGACAGCCCTCACAGAGCATTACACCGGCATCCATTTCCATGAGACGGTAGTAGCGGCTTGGCACGGGCAGGGTGCCATATCGTAGCTTCACAATAAAGACCTCGTCTCTCCTGAACCCCTTGATCATATCCAGGTTAGCGATGAACGGCTGGTACGCACCTTTGGCGCGCCCGGGGCGTGTTATGTACTGCAGCTGTGTGAAAAATGGATCCCCGCCCTTGTTAGCAGCCGCCTTGGCCCTCCCCATCGCCACCAGCTGCTGGTCTATCTGATAGTCCAGGTTGTCATCCTCGAAATTGATTACATTTGTGTCTCCGCCCGCAGCGTTCCACTCCGTCCCAGGCCGCATCGGGCCTGTCCCGTCGTTATTAACCTCATCATCAGCCCCACCATTGCTGGGATCATCGTCGGCACGGCGGTTGCCGCCAATCCCCGATACGAAGATGCGCTCCGCCTCGTCGTCAGTGAGGTCGTTGGAGAGTGTGAACTCGACGAGGGGGAGAGCCCGGAAGCTGGCAAAGCAGCGCACAAAGGGATGGAGGCAGTTGGGACAGCGGTCCCCACACTCCGCGAACTGCGGCACCAGTTGCTTGCACCGCCAGCACACATCTAACAGGGCATCCTTGTCGGCGAGGGCCTTGCTGCGCACCACCAACGTCTCCACGTCCACCTGCTCCATAGTGGACAGAGGCAGGATGACACCCTGCAGCTTCTCAAACACCGCACGGGCCGTACGTACCATGTCCAGCTTGTTCGACACGCGCGCAAGGGTGTACAAGATCTCTGCCTTGCCAACCTGCATGGGCAGCAAGCCGTCACTCGTCATGGAGAGCAAATAACGGGCGATGCGGAAGAGAGTGACATCATTGAAAGGGAAGGGCTGTGTGGTGTGCGAGTAGACGAACGCGTAGGCGTAGTAAATGTCGGCCTTGCGCACACACTCGTTGCTCATGCGTATTCGAGCGGCCTTCTGTGAATCAGTTGGTGTCTCATCGTCATTAAATTGGCCGTACTCGCTCGCGAGCTGTACAAAGTAATAAGCGGCGTCGCTGAACTTGCGGCACGTGACAGAGTTGGAGGCCAGAGTTTCCATCATGCGGATCGCCTCCTTGGGCCACTTGGCCGCCCGGAAGGCCTCCAATGCCTCGACAAACTTGTCATTGTCGGCTAGCCAGCTCGCCCACGGCACGTACACCTCGCGGGCATACTGCGGGCACTTGTCGAGAATATCGAAGGCATGGCGCCACTTTCCCATCTCCACGTGTATCTGGATAAGGGAGCGGTAGTCGCCAATCTTCTCGTACGCCTCCAGAGCGTACTGGGTCGCGCCTTGATCGTGGAAGTATTGCGCGCACTCGGCAATGAGCGCCACCTCGGACTTTGGGAGTGACCTGCACATCTTCATGAGCTTCTCCGTCTGCCCAGACTGCCCAAGCATGCCAACCGCCTTAGCGTGATCGCCGCAGGTCTCGTACAGGGCAGCGGCCTCCACGTAGTTTTGTGAGTCCTCCGCCCAGCGCGCTTGCTGGCGGATCAGGTCGCGCAGGTGGGCCTCGTTGCTGCACACCTTTCGGGCGTCCTCCCACATCTTCAGGTCGCTGAACATCTCCACAGCGCGGCTTTCACTACCGCATCGGATGAACTGCCGAGCGGCATCCTGGTACTTGCCCTGAAAGGCCAGGATATCCGCAGCGAGGAGGTTGTCCTTGTCTGCGGAGACAGTGTCGGCGGTCGCGGCTCCGTCGACCTCTCCGCCATCCGCCTTCGCGACATTGCCCTGCTTCCGGCGGAGCTCCAGAGCGTTGAGGAGCTCCACAAACTTCACTTCATGAATGCGTGTGAAGGCACGGCGTGCTACATCCAGCTGCAGGTGCGTCATGGCGTGCATTCCCAGCATCTTCCAGTCGCTCTCCGTCACCCCACGCGAGGCAATGCGGAAAGCCGCCTCAAAGTCTTTCGCCTCAATGTACCGATAGAGTGCGTGCGAGTGCGGAGCGTCCACGATCACCATTGTGGAGTAGTGCAAATTGAAGAGGTGGTTCGCCTTGAAGCCAACGACGAGGCCTCGCATGGTCTGCTGATACGCAGGCAGCGAGGCCGTGCGAATGTTGAGCATATTACCGCCACTAGAGAAGGCGATCATGTCCTCGAAGTCGGTGTTCCAGGACACTGAGTTGACATTCTGCTCCGTGAACAAAAGCTCTCCCTTCTTCGTCAAGTCAAAGACCTGCAGAACATTGTTCTCATCGAGGACGGCCAGCTTAGCCCTCGAGCTGCTAAGGTCGAGGGAGCGGATGGGGCTGCTCACCTTGACCAGCATGGTTGGGAACGGGTTGTCCACAAATACCTTCAGCGCCTGCCCGTTCTTGAGACCGATGAGTAGAGTTTCGCGGTCCTCCAGCCCACCCGACACCTTGATGAAACGAATAACACTGTCCATGGACCACTCTCTGCGCCTGTTGCCCTGAAAATCATACATCGTGAGGCGCCGCTCCTTGCAGACAATAATGGTACTGTCTGTCACGCAGAGCATGGAGCAGTCCAGGCGCTTGCGTATCTGCGCAATGTCCTGATAGCGCATGTTGCGCTCGTCATCGTAGAAGAGCTCAAATACAACGAGGCGCTCCTCAAACTGCACGGCGAGGCGGCCGCGGAAGGTGGCAAGTTTGCGCACGTAGTCGTTGCAGGGAATGGTCATTTTGCGGTCGAGCGCCAGCTGGTGCACCACCACATTGGTCATGTTGTCTCGATAGACGTACTGGTCCTGGAAGATACAGTGCACCGTAGTAACATTGATGCCGATGCAACTAATTGTGCCGTCATTGGTGCCGCAGCAAATCTGCTTTTGCCTGGGCCGCTCCTTCGCTGACCACACCCAATCGTCTGCCTCGGCAACGTTGACAAGCTTGCCGCCGTCTTTCGTGTACAGGGTAACCTTGTGGTCGCTGCCACTGAGGAGGATGTACTCACCATCCGCACAAAAGGAGAGGCTACAGGGGTCAAAGTCCAGCTCCCGCTCGCGGCTTGCTGGGTTGCCGTTAAGGTTGTAAAATGAGAGCCGTTGATCCCATGAGCCCACCGCCAGCACGTCGATACCGTTCTCACGGGTAGGATTGAAGGCCATGGTCCATATCGGGGCTGCGCGGCGGAACCGTTGGCGCTCCTCAAGACCCTGAAAGAGAATGGAGATGGTGCCATCTATCATTCCAATCGCCAGGTACTGGCCATCCTGTGTCCACGCCGTACACAGGCCTTTGGACGGAAGCGCCTGTTTTTCGACTTTTGGGCGGTCAGGTGACCAAATACCCCAGTCATAGCTGGACACGGAGGCCATTTGGGCAGACACGGGGTTGCTCGCCAGAGCCTGAATGGACTCCTTGTGCTGGTACTTTACGATGCCCTCCCCTTTGCTGGACCAGATAATCACCATGTGATCGGCGCCGCCACTCGCGAAGCGCTTCCCATCACTCGAGTAGTCAACGCAGTAGACGGTGTCCTGGTGTCCCTTGAGGGAGTGCAGCAGCGTGCCAGATGATGCCGCGTACACAAGCACGCGAACCCCACAGGAGGCCACGACATAGTCCCCGGAGGGGCTGTAGCTAATGCTATTGATCGGAGGACGGACGCCGTCAACGGCCTCCGAGGTCTCCGTCCAGCGCACACTGGTTCGCATCCGCTGAAACGCTTCCTGGGGTTGACTGTAACTTCTTCGCAGCGGTAGGTTTCTACTTCCCCGTGTTGGTGTTGCGGGTGCCACACACACACACACAGACACACACAATCGCTCTCTATCACACAAGCAACCCTCTTTCAGACAAATCCAACGCAGTCTGACAGTATGTACCGCTATTTCTTTTTCCCTTTTGTCACGAGAGCCGATCGAGCAATGTAGCCTGAGAGAGAGAGAGACCGAAACAGTAGAAACGAACCAACCACCACAAGCAACCAAACAAAAAGGCTGCAGAAGAGCCCACACTCAGCTGCTGTGTATAAATGTCTAGATCACAACCACCCCTATTTGACTGCTAATATAGTGTGTGCACCACTGCTGCGTCGCATGTGCAACGAGGCGGAGCAGTAACAAAATAATAATAATAATACGAACGATGAAGAAGAGAATGAATGATCATAATAACAGTTTCAATGCGGGGGGGGGGGGGGTAAACGGGAGGGGGAGGGGGGAGCACACCGCCGTCCCCCCAAAAAAAAACAAAACAGTCACCCCGCCCCACAACGCCCCTCAACGACCAGCCGGCGGAGATCGTCCGCGCGACGGGGGGCTGGAACACACCGGGGGGGGAAGGGGGGGGGAGTGGAATGCAGGCGCTTCTTTTATCGTTGTTTAAAATAACAAAATGCTAAAGGATGAGGAGATGCTAATAAAGATGCCGTCTCCACTACCTTCACCAAAAATAAATTATTTCGTAGAGCACTAATGTGATGTTCCTACTGCTGGGCGGCAGCGGCATCCACGGGGGCGGCGGACTCAGCGGCGGCGGCGGCGCGGTAGTTGGAGCGCTCACCACCGAAGCCACGGCTGCGGCCGCGGCCCTCACCACGGCCACGGCCCTCACCGCGACCACGACC